>JAPCYS010001308.1:0-16060 GCA_028641055.1 Alopecurus myosuroides | reverse complement strand
ATGAGACGCTCAGGGAGGAGCCAGGACTTAAGGAGGTCGCTTGCCATATCGCGAACTTTGTCGATTTCGATATCTTCATTCCTGACCAGACAGACCAACATTCGGCAGCCGGTGAGGAGGAGAAGGGCGAGGACGATGAACACTTGTCTTGCCTCGACAAACACGGGCCCCACGACGAACTGTAGAAGCTCACAGAAGCCACCCTTGCCCTCCACCGGGAAGTTGCTGATGCCAAGCCCACTTCGCCGCCAAAGGCCAACTAGAGAAGACCCCGGGATGTTGGGTGGAATTGTATGAACTCTTTACGCTTCAGCTTGCTGCCCCCGGGATGTCGGGTGGTTTTATGTTTCGAACCTCGTGATTTGTGCTGTTGTATACTTTGTTCTGTGGAGCTTCACCTCCTTTTCATTAAGTGTTGTCCGCCTGAGATATTTCCTTGACTTGTAGATTTTTTGCCTCTAGTGGTTTGAGTTACCCAACGGGTGTAGCCCCCGAGGTTTAGGTCGGCTGCACGTAGAGCAGGCGGGCCAAAGCTCTTTACCAAAAGTTTGGATGTTAGCCGTATAGGTCCTTGTTTCTAGAGGGACCGGCTGCCGTTTGAGCCCCCGAGTTTGGGTGGTCGGCTGGTCACTTGGGAGCCAATTTTAACACTTACCCGTTTAGGTCCTTGTTTCCAGAGAGACCAGCTGCCGTTCGAGCTCCCCCCCTCCGCCCTCGAATTTGGTGGTCGGCTGCCCGCTGAGAAGCCAATCACTTAGCCGTTTAGGTCCTTGTTTCCAGAGGGACCGGTTGTCATTTACGCCCCCGTGGTTAGGTGGCCGACTCCTCGCTTTGGAGCCATGTGTGGTGAGGACTTTGCAGTTTGAGCCCCCGAGTTCAGGCGGCCGGCTGCCGTTTCGGCCGCTTGAATCGCACGCCGCCTGCCTCTTGGGCCGGCTAGTTTTTTATTTCTCTTTACTGCAGATTGTTAGTGCAGGGGTAATTAAGACGCGGCTTGGTCCGACTGCATATTTATTTTGTTCTTGTTTGATTAGGACTTCGCTTGCTCTGGCCCTATTCCTCAGAATTTCAGTTGTCCGCCCCATCTTTCGACCACTGCTCTTGCCTGCGCGTCAGCCGGGTTGCGTCTGCGGCCGGATCCAAAGAGAGGGTCGGCTGGCGAGGGGAACCGTTGCTTTATTCTTTGGGACAGGATTCTGAGCGAGTGAGGTCGTCAGTTTTAGGCGTTTAGCCGGCTGCTTCCTTTCCCTTAGGGATTTCTACGTGCGCCCCTCCCGCTCTCTCTCTAGCCGACTGTTTAGCCGGGTTGCGGTCTATAGCCAGATCCTCAGAGGGAGCATTCGAAACCCGGCACACTGCGTCGGACAAGGTTAATATTGTAGCCCGATAGGCGTAGACGGATTATGGAAAGGTAAATAGGTGCTCATGATGCAAGGGTAACACCCGAGTGTTTGCTCGGGGTCACCGTTTCTTTCATTAACTCGGTACAGGGTGTTACATCGCCCTTCAGGTGTAGAACGGGCTGAGGAGCTCAGAGTTCTAGGGGAGCTCCATCTCTTCTCCGGAGGTGTACGCCTGGCTTCTTTGTGGTTTGCGCACGTCGATGAGGCAGTAGGCTTCCTTGTGGAGTGCTCTGCTGATCACGAAGGGTTCTTCCAATGGAGAGGATAGCTTGTGCAGGCCCTTGGTGTCTTAGATCAGCGGGAGGACGAGATCGTTTTTGCAGAATGCGAGAGGGCGAATTCTATAGCTGTGATAGCAATGGAGATTCTGCTGGTATATTGCTGATCTGGACAGCACGAGATCTCGCGCTTCCTCCAGTAGGTTGAAGCCGTCTTGGTTTGCCTTATGGGCATCTTTCTCCGTGTAGAGGACGACTCAGGGAGAGTCGAACTCATTGTCAGCTGGCAGGATTGCCTCCGCCCCGTAGACGAGGAAGAATGGTGTGTAGTCGGTTGACCGGTTTGGAATGGTGCGAAGGCTCCATAGGACGAAGGGTAGCTCTTTGAGCCAGCAGTCGAGCGCCCACTCAAGCGGGTTGACCAGCCGGAGCTTGATGCCGACTAGAATTAGGCCATTTTCTCTTTGCGCATGTCCATTTGACCGAGGATGCACCACCGAGGCGAGATCCAGCCAGATGCCCTTTCTTCCGTAGAAGTTGGCGAAGGCACCCTTGGTGAAGTTGGTCCCATTGTCGTTGATGATGTCGTGAGGGTAGCCATAGCGGTATATGATGTCTTGGAAGAAATTGACGACTGTCTAGCCATCCAGCCGCTTGGTCGGCCTTGCCTCGATCCACTTGGTGAACTTGTCCACCGCCACTAGTAGGCGGATCATGTCGTCGCTTGCTGTTTTGAATGGGCCGACCATGTCGAGGCCCCAAACAGCGAATGGCCAAGTGATGCAGATGGTCTTCAAGCGCGAGGATGGTGTATGTTTTTGGGCTCGGAAGCCCTGGCAGCCGCTGGAGGCCCACACCACATCCTCAGAGTCGGCCAGGATGGTTGGCCAAAAGAAGTCGTATCGGTTGGCTTTGGAGGCTATCGCTCTTGAGGAGGAGAGGTGGTCTCATTCCCCCTTGTGGATGCTCCAGAGCATGCGTACTCCTTGTTCCTGGTCAACGCAGTGCTGGAAGATGTCCCATATGCTGCGCTTGTGCAGTTGGTAGTTAACGATGGTGTAGGCGCGGGAGCTACACTGGATTTGCCAGCTGAGGACCTCATCCGGAGGGAGCTGGTTGTGGACGAGGTAGTTGAAGATGGGCTGCCCCCAAGATGGCATGACGTGTATGACGAGCACCATCTGCGTGGACGGCTGGGTAGCCCCCAGATTTGTCGCTCCGGCTCGAGGGGCTGCTATCGCGTCGGCTTTCCCCGCGCTTTCTTTGTCAATCAGCATCAGGACGAGGACAGCAGGCGGCTAGGAGGTGGCAGCCCCCCGAGTTTGCTAGTTCGCCGGCTAGGATGGTCGAGGCGGCAGCCCCTGGGTCTAAGGACTCGGGCGGCTGATTGGGATCAGTCGGCAGGATGATGGATTCATAGCTTGACGAGGGAATGATGGACGGCTTGTGTAAATGCTCGAGGGAGATGCCGGGCGAGATGGCTTGCCGGGTGGAGCCAAGTTTTGACAGCATGTTCGTCGTCTCGTTGTGGGCTCGAGGAACATGGTGGAATTTGCACCCCTCGAAGCAATCACAGAGTTGCTGGACGAAGAAGCGGTAGGTGGCAATGTTGGCGTACTTGGCGTCCCAATCCCCAGAGACCTGTTGTATCACCTGAAGGAGTTATGCCCTAGAGGCAATTTAATAAAGAGATTTTATTATTCATAACTCATTTGTTCATAATGTTTTGTATCATTCTATAACTGTATTAAGCGGAAACATTAATATATGTGTGATATATAAACAAACCAGGTCCCTAGTAGCCTCTAGTCATACTAGTTCGTTGGGCAAAAGATGATCAAGGTTTCCTGATCATGGGTATTTATACCATTGACAACGAAGTCCTGTCATTGGAGAATGGTATGATGGACACACCCCTTTTATGTTTATCATAACGAGATCAAGTCATTGAAGTTCAAAGTTATGATAACGGAAAACGTAGTGCCTTAGCCTTAGACTGTGAGATGGTATCTAATTGCTACCTTGAAAGTTACTTTTATTGCATCAAACGTCACACCGTAACAGGGTGATTATAACGTTGACTTTTAGGTAATGGAAGGGATATGTTAAGGCATACCATCAAGAGTGGGACTTGCCAATCCTGGTGACAGATAGATACTTCTGGTCCCACTCGGTGGAGTTGCATCAGCTTGCAAGCATGTGACCGGGTCACGGGAGATGCAACGACACGAGAACGAGTTGAATTGTTATGTCGGTAACGAGACAGAACGGAGTATGAGATACCGGACGATCAAGTATTGGGATAACAGAGTATCACAAGAGCAAGAGGCTTAGGAACTTGACGTTTACGATTCAACGACGCAAAACTTCGATGGATGCCCGGGGGCCATTAGGGACGTTCCAGTTCGCTTAATGGTCATTGGTTAGAGAGGAGTCTCACCATGTGTGGTGTGTTCCGAACCTTTGGGTTTCACACTTAAGGGTAGACGATGCATGAGAGAGATCTTAGTACCGAAGAGAATATTTGAGAGCACCGGAATCATTCTAGTAATTATCCGATAGGAATCGAAGAGTTCTGAAGTTCTATCGGAATAAAGGAGAAATGCTCATAGTGATCAGAGAGTGATGGGAGTGTTTCCGGGACTCAAAACTAATTAATAATTAAATAGCATTTTATTTCATTTCAAAATGCATTTATTCCACTAATGGGCCTTCTGGGCAGGTTTGGCCCATTACGGGAAAATGGTGGAAATGGAAGGGGACCAAAAGGGGGACCAGTCGCATGGGCCTTATGGGGACCATGGGGGTGCGGCTGCCCCCTCCTTGGCCGAACCCTCATGTGGGATTAGTCCCACATGGGGAAGGCAAGGGAGTTGGTTCCCCTCTTCCCACTATATAAAGGGAGGCACCCCTCCCCTCTTCTCCATCCCAATTTTCTCTCTCTCTTATCTTCTCTAAATTGTGGTTCCCTTCAGAGTTGCGCAACGAGTTGAGAATTCTCCACTATAACACAATGTCGTGTTCATAGTCTTCGGTCCATCTCTCTACTTCCGCAATCTCTGTACTGGGCCGGAGACCGGGAGTATCGACTACACCGTACGTGTCTAATCCCACAAGGTGTCACTGATACGTCATAAACGTATCCATAATTTGTGATGTTCCATGTTGTTTTCATGCCATATGCTACATGTTTCCTTTACACTTTATGCCATTTTTATTGATTTCCTGGGACTAACCTATTGACAAGATGCCACAGAGCCTGTTCCTGTTTTCTGCTGTTTTTAGTTTTAGAAAATTTGCTCTGAAAATATTCTCGGAATTGGATGACTCGAAGCCCGGAAGTCTTAGAAAGTTTTCGCGCACATGGAGACGAGAGGAGACCCGGAGGGGTGCCCTGGGGCCTCCACACCATGGGTGGGCGCGAGCCCCCTGGTCGCGCCCAGGGGTGGGGTGGCCCCCTGGCCTCCCAACGATGTTGCCCTCACGCCTTGTTCGGGAGTTTTTTCCATGAAAAACGCCCGTAGCCGCCGTCATCGTCAACCCTTGTTCGGGAGGGCTCTGGAGCTCTCCCCGGCACCCTGCCGAGAGGGGGAATCATCACCGAAGGGCTCTACACCACCATGCCCACCTTCGGAATGATGCGTGAGTAGTTCATCCTTGGACTACGGGGCCATAGAAGTAGTTAGATGGTTGTTCTCTCCTCTGTATGCCTAATGTTTAGATCTTGCGAGCTTCTCTACATGATCAAGATCATCTTATTGTAATGCTACATGTTGTGTTTGCTAGGATTTGATGAATATTGAATGCTGTGTCCAATGATTATCAATCTATCATGTTATTTTTATGTGTATGTTATTTATGATCTTGCATGCTCTCTGTTGTTAGTAGATGCTCTAGCCAAGTAGATTCTAGTAACTCCAAGAGGGAGTATTTATGCTCGATAGTGGGTTCATGCCTCCCTTTCACTCACGCTCAAGTGACAGAAACGTAAACGGGTGGGTGATGTGCTCTTGCCACTAGGGAGAAAACAACGATGTTTACATTACATATTTTGCTTACTGCAATTATTTGTTGCTTGCAACTTTATACCCAAGGTTTGCTCGGATGACATTCCGAGGGTGGACTATTAGTCATAGATATAGTTGGATAACGGTCTATGTATCTTGTTGTAATGCCCGCATGAATCACATAGTAATCATCATGTCATGCATATGCACTGCGGTGCGGCCTTTATATATGTCAATTGCCTAGCTGTATTTTGCTTACCCAACATGCTATCTATCTGTTTTGGAGAGACCCCACTAGTGAACTGTGGACCCCGGTCCATTTCCTATATACTGATAATACAACCATTGTAATCACTGTTTTCATATTGTTCTTACTGTTTTCCTACTGCCATCACTATTATCTTTTCATCTACTGCAAACAAGTACTATTTTCCACACCATATGTTTAACCTCTTTGTTTTTAGCAAAACCGGTGAGATTGAAAAATTCACTGCTTCGTTGGGCAAAGTTATTTGATTGTGTTGTAGGTTCCACGTTGCTTCTGAACCGGTAGTGCGCCCTGCCACATCATCTGCATCAACCTTCCGAAGTGTTTTCTTTCTCCTACTGGTTGATTCAACCTTGGTTTCTTTCTGAGGGAAATTTGCTATTGTGCTCTTCATACCTTCCTCTTGGGGTTTCTCGATGAGTGCAAGACCTGCACCATCAGTCACACTTGGGGCACTAGTTGTGAACCACTCCTTGACCTTGAGGTCGGCTTTGTTGTCTTCATCGACAACCCTTGTGCGGGAGCGTAATCCCCATGTTCAGTCTTCAAGGGTATGATCACCATTCCTTCTCTGTTACTCTATATCTGCATAGTAATAGACTTTGGCTAGTTTTTGGTTATCGTTGTTAGGAAATTATTTTTTTCTGCTACGAAACCCTTCAGTGGTATCAAAGCCGATCTATGCGTAGATATAGCAGTACGGTTAGAACTCATGGAGATGAGGGCATCGATCTTGTAGTTGTTACCTCCTCGCGTGTACTTGATTATGATGTTGGCATTGTTTGATGATAGCGGCCTGGAGCCAACCTTACGTGTAATCCGTATGCTAGACCGGAATTGCGACTGCCATGTGGCTTGTACCACATAAAGCAGCTATGAGGGTGTCAATTCTCTTACAATAGATGTCATGGCAATCTATTTCTGTCTTGGTTTCTTCAAGTCTTCCTTTTATTCCTTGAGTTGCTTCTGATGTTAAATCTTTATGCCTTCAATGGCCTTGCTTGTGGTCCTCCTTAATTAGTTGAAGAAAATAATCTGAAACACTTATCTAGGATTTAGGGACTTAGGCATATATAATAAGCGAGGTAGTAGAGTTTGCTAGAGTTTCCTCAAAAGGACTTGTAAATCTTCCTCTTGATTTTCTTTATCTTTTGGGGGAGTATTCTTTTTGAGTTGAAGTTGGCAATACTCTTGGTCAAAACTCTCATCTCACTTATAAAACTAATTCTAAGTCTTAGACAAAAATAAAATTGATACTAATCTTCTTGAATAAGAAGTAGCTCCTGCTTTGTAGCTTCCTCCTTGTTGTGCTGACTTTATTGAATTTTGCAATCTCTTGACGACTTTGATACAACTAGAGGCTGGTCTTGATCTAACTTAGTCACACCACAAAGTTTAAGGGAGAAGAAAAGAAAAGGGAGAAATACTTAGAGAAAAAGGGGTTTGGTCTTCATGAAGTTCCTCTTGATTTCTTCTAAGTGCTTCTATTTCTTGGGGAGGGTTCTGAAGTTTCTTTTCTTGGCTAAGTCCTCCATTGGTCTTCTATCTTCATGTTGACTCCAAGGATAACAAAGGGGACTTCTTTCTTGCACTTCATTGTCTTCACAAATCTAGACTTAGTGGTTTTCAACTAGGAGGGACAACTAGAGCAAAGTTTTTCTCTCTAGTATAAGGTTAGTACTTAGAACAAAAATGCTAAAGAAACATATTGGAATTATTTACATAATTTAAACTAAGTCAAAAATAGTCAAAAGAGCATCAAAAATCTAAAACAAATCTAAATTTAGCACAAAAATTATAACTAGCCATAATTGATAATAATAATGTTCTCTGATGTTAATACATGATTATGATGCATGCAAAACAAATTAATCATCAAATTTTAATTATTAACATTATTAGGGTTTTAATAAGGCTAATAATAACATTATAAAAGTTTTTGTTACAAAGTTACACATTAAAGATTTATTTTGATTATACTTGATAGAGGATGACAAAACAAAACTACAGAAATTTGAATCACCTAAAAAGAATTTATAGATTAAAAGTTATACCCAATTTAGATATTAACATAGATCTACAAATAACATGTGATTGCACGTGACAAAAATAAAATATTATTGGCCTACATTATTCTACACATTGTGCTGATTTCAAAAAGTCCAAGATCGTCAAATTCGGACTTATAGAACGAAAAATATGAATTTTTGAAGTTTAATCAATTTTCTGGGATTTTTAATCAATTTTAAAAGGGATTTGGCCAGAATTGACTGGTCTGCTGACATGACGCTTACGCGGCGCTGACTATGTGCTGACCAGGCAGGTGACATGGCGTAGCCTTGGATGATACCCCTTCGCGGGTCAACAACAGATCTGAACCGCCAATCTGAGATCGGGCGGTCGGAAATGAATCTGGTTGGTTGGGACATGCTCACCGGAGTTGGCGCCTGAGCTGGGGAAGATGACGGTGACGACGTACGGACGTGGATAGCGCGGTGCCAGAGGTACTCCTCCGGATGTGGCGACGACGACAACGGGCGGCGATGCTCCTCGCGGACCTTCTCGTGCTCTCGGACCTCCTCCTCCTCGCTCCTAGCTCCGGCAGCGAGAGCTCAAAGCTCGCAGCAATGCTGGTGGCGGCGGTAAATTCCGGCGACTTCGATCTCCGAAACTAGGGCACGAACTCGCGTGGAATTTTAGGTCTCGGAGGAGGGTTCACAGGGTTTTTTAAGTATTTATTGGGGAGATTTCGTGTGCGGGGAGGGCAGAGATTGTGAACAAAGTCGGGAGATTTTATCTCTTCCCGAATCGTTACAGAGACGAACAGAAACACGTCCAGGAATCGGTTTGAAGACGCTGAGCTGGCTTGTGGGTCCTGTACGGCGGGGATAATAAAAAATAAAAAGTGAAATAACGTGAGGAGAGAGAACCTAGAACCTGAGAAGGGAGTAGAGTACCGGTTCGATAGGCTCCGCCTAGGGCGGAGTGGGCATGGGCGTGCCCGGCCGCCTAGGGTGGACTAGGTCCGAGCTGGAAGCTAGCTCACGATGCCTTTTTTTCTTCTTTACTAGTTAAATGATGCCTTTTTTTTCTTCTTTACTAGTTAAATGTCCGTGCATTGCCACAGGACCTTAAAATACGTGAAAGACCCTATACACCGATGATGTGGAAGATATGTGAATGAAGACAAATTTTTAGTCAATATTTCAACGGCAACACCATTCAGCCAAGGGAAAGAACATGTAGTTTTTTATGCTTCACAATGAGTTCATAATAATTCATCAAAGGCAGTAGTAACAGAATGTATTCTAATGCTATTAAGTAATGACCGTGATTGAAAGCAAGTTATTAAAAACTTTCTTTGAATCAATAAACTGAAAGTATAAATGCATTTAGAATGACAAAGGTTTGCTCACTCAATAATGAATACCATGCACAAAATTTGTATACATATATAAGGGCACGAGCTTATTAGAGTAAGGCTGCTACAGAGTAACATGAAAAATATTCAATAATAGTACTTGCAATCTCTATAAGAGGAAATAAGATATAATTGCTTGAGTTTGCAAATACTATAACACTGGTTGCATTTGTCAGGGCGTCGGTTGCACATTGAATCTGTCATATGTCCTTGCCACTTCAGCTGGTCACTACAGCCAACTATGAATTTTGTGTCGTCATTAGTGCCAACCTCATCACCTTGCCAATCTGCCCCTACTTCTCTTATCCTTCTCACTCTTCTACCTCCCTTCTCTTCTCAGTGGCCAACAAAAATTGCTCCCTCACGATGTTTCCACAAATATTACACTATAATCATAAAACAGTAAAGATACACACTGATACAGGTTTAGACCTGTGTTCAGGAAAAAACAGATAATAGTATTTGAGACTTTGATTCGATTGCAAAAGAAAGTAATTTAGCAGACGTTGTCATCTTTTGAAAGCATTCACTACATCAATAAGAGAACAAACATGAGATGTCTCATGAGTAATGACAACAATTATTACATAAAATAAGATAAAGTTCCTCCATCTACCATATCAGAACTTAAGTATGCTACTCTCTTGTAGATTGTCAAAGAAAAAGTACACATCATGGCCAGAAAAAAAATGGTGGGCTTGCAAGTAAGAAAAGTATGTAGCCTGAAAAATAATGTGGTATAATTGATAGTTGAGATATAAGTTGTAACTCATCTAAGATAATCTCAGAGAAGAGGCAAGCGAACACATGGTGAGATTCAGGCAGACCAACTACGGATGATTTTCCTTTCCAAGCACTCTTGGTCAGTTCCGCAACATGAGCTTATGATCCACCTCAAGAAAGTAAACCCGATACGTTGACACTTAATGATACAATAAACCAATAAACATCAGACTGAAATAACATGAGTGTAGGGGGGCGAACTAATGTTTAAAATCAGTCTAAGTTAATACCAAAAATGACTGAATCGGTGCCTTGAACACTTTAAAATGACATGAAGTATGAGTATCGCCACCAGAATATAAGGTTGTAGCATGCATGAGGAGGAAAAACTGAATCCTCAGTTCAGTCAGAAGATAACATAAAAAGAATCTGTGTCTGGCATCTTAATCTCATTCTCTATCCTAGATACATCAAACGGCAATGGAGAGAAGACATGGAGTGGAAAACTCACTCTACACCCAAACATGATCACGACAACAGCAACAAGGAAACAGGCGAAACCGTTACGAAATCCAATCTTGGAGATAGAGGAGAGCATGACATAGGGATCGAGGTTGCTTACCTGTCTCGGGTTAGGTCAGACATGCGGCCCTTGTTGCCGATCCTGAGACGGACGGCCGTGTGGTTGGCCGACAGCAACACGGCTGCCGCCGATTAAGGGGAGACCACAGTCGCCTTAGCTCATGCTGGAGCTCCTCGCCTTGGCCTAGGTTGCTGGAGGTACACCTGTTGCCCTTATATTTGTACATAGGGTATCCGTGTTTGGACAAAAACAAATGGAACTTCCATGCCAACATTTTTATGCTAGTTTTACTATTTACTATTTAGCAGGTGTAGAAGAGGAGCAAGATGAAATGCAAGGTAGGTGGGGAGCTTTATTGAAGTAGTAGCACGAGCTATTCACTGATCATATTCGTCACCATTTAAGATGGAGTTCTGATTCATCAAAATGGGGACTGGAATTTCATGCTAATTATGCTACCACCAGCTTAATATCTTCCTTTCTTATGCTACCAAACAATTTCGTTTTTCACTTATTCGGTTGCTGGAGAATCATATGGGCCTGTTTTTACGAATCAATCAAATGAATCCCACATCATAATTTAGCTATGAGAGCACCGTATTTGTAGAAGTGCATATTTATGATCAAGTTAAAAAATAAATATGTGGTGCACTTCCAAAGAAAATTTAGCCTTCTACCAGTCCATCTAAAACAGTTCATGTCAGTACTGAACTAAGTCTAACATGGTACACTACTACAGTGCACTGTCACAACATAAGAGAGCATAATAATAGAGATGACACACTACAACCTCATGATCTACCCAGTATATGATCCTGCATGGTGAACTTAACAAAGGTATTAAGAATAACTTATCTACATGGAGCATGAATCTGATGAATGTCGACTTGGTATTAATAAAATATGATAGCTTATGAGATTCTTACCCAGAGTAAATTGGATCGGTTTGATTGGTTATTCTTGCGGAGATCTTGCCGCAGCATCCAACCTGAAGAATGGACATGCAAATTAACAGTTTCAGTAAATCAGTTTCAGACATGCATGATCAAATTGGCCGATGACTGATTACATATGCAACAAATGATGCAATGCACTACAGTTGGATCCAGAATGAGGAAATTGTTCTTCAGTACCAAATCGATCAATCGCAACCAACTGAAGAATAATATCAATAAACTATGGCTCAAGAATAACCATCAGAAAGATTAAAAGACATCCATAATCCTGCAAGCACCCCTGGTACTGCATTTGGAACATCAACTTCAGAGTTCATTGAGAACATCTGATTCAGATTTACTACCTAGCTAGAGAAACTTCCTAGAACGGCCGCACCAGGTTCTTCGAGTAGCCGCTCATCAATGGCACGTCGGCCTGCTCCATCACCATCGGCCATGCCCCCGTTAAAAAGACCACCTCTGGCATGGCGAAGCCTGAGCACGGAAGCCGCCAACACGGGAATGTCGAGAGTTTCTTTACATGCATTTGGGGCAGAAATTATGCAAATGTTGATTAAAAGTTAACGAGGACACCTTGGAGAGAGACACGTCTTCAACCTGATCAGAGGAGGCAGTTATCCTATCTGGTTCAGCAAAATGTGTAAGCAAAATGACCACTGCTCAACTTATAAGCATCTGAAAGATCGTTGTATTGCATAAGTACTACAAACAGATCTAGAGGATGCATGTTCCTAAGTCCTAACAGGTTATCTGCAAACAATGTTCACATCATCTACAAATAAATTATCGGCACATACATGAGCAAAAAAAAAAAACAGGTACACAGATAAAGTCCACGAGCAAGAGTTCTGCCATGCTTTCTAGCATCTCGCTGAAATCACAATGGAGTAATTTTATCTTGTAGTGTTTACAAACAGATTGCACATCAAGAGAAAAAATGGAAATGAAACAAAATAAAGTCTGATTGAATCATATATCTATGCAGCACTAAATGGTTGTTAAGAAAAGATGATTAAAATCAATTATAGAAACATGTAGACTGAATTAGTACTACTATAACCTTTCTGATTGGTTCTGACAGAACTAATTGAATTGCTATGAAATAATTAGTGCAGAAACAATGAAGACATACAACAGTAAACAGAGCGGATATTTCACAGCCTATGCTCTATTTATGTATCCAAGAATACTCAAACTTCATAGTTCTTCCATGATACGTCCTAAACCTGTCAAGCCACACGCTACTAACTGAATACTTTTTTATCCCTAATACATCATGAAGGAAGGCTAATATGTAAAAACTATAAGTGCACTAAATATACCTGGTGCTTTGGGTCACGATGGCCAATAGCTTGTAGCAAATTCTGTAACCTAGACTGAGCCAGATCAGGAGGTACAAAGCCGAAAACAAAGACCCAACCTGCATCGTTCTTCATAAGGATTCAGAAGGCGCCTCTTTATACGGAAGTGAGATGCGCCTGATGCCTTCCGCTTGCAGTCGTACCTAATTAAGGGCCGAAGTTCATGGCCGTGTCGTTAGGTCGGGCGAGCTCCTGCACTATCCGATCTTACACGGAGGCAGGAATAGGTAGAGAGGCGGCGGGGGCATAGGAGACCTCCACCTCGGCACCCATGGCCGGAGGGAGCAAGGATGGAAGGGATCCTCCAGCATCTGGATGGGAGCAAGAGACATCAGCGGCAGCCGGGAGCTGGCCGGCATCGAAGCTGGAGCGAGGACATCGACCAGGGTTGGACTCGCGGACGAAGTGGGTGCGCGAGGATAGAGGGATCCTCCCGGCGTCAGGTTAGGAGCAGGAGACCTCGGTGGCGGAGCGGAGCCGGCAGGCATCGGAGCAGGAGAGGAACACTTTGACCGGGGTGGGATCACGAGCGAAGTTCGTGGCGGCATCCACGGCAAGATCTCGCGGCAGGACATGTTGGCTGACTGGTGGGGGCGATAGAAGAAGCGACCGTGTCGACGACAGGATTTGTTGATCGACGGTTAGGAACAAAATCTTTCTTTTAGATAGGAGATATTCTTTCCTTTTATAACTACTTTTGTATAATGTGAATAAGTTCCCCTATGATTATAGACTATTAGGGAACATTTTTAGTCAAAAGAAATATAAAAATGCCCCTTAGCATTTATACTGCTTTATAGAGAGTTTTCCAAATATTGTTTTTGAACCCCAAATTTGTTCAAAACAATTTTATAGAACTTCAAATATTCAAAATAATTTTCTAATACTTTAAAAAATATTTTATTATAAAATAAATAAAAATCATTTTTGTGCTATATTGCACATAGGGATTGATTCCTATTAATGGTTTCACTGTTGTGTATTTCAAATAACTTTAAATGCAATCTAGGAAATGCAATTTTTTTAAAGATGACATGATGCTCATGTATGCTCGCTGGTTTTGATATTTTTTTTTTGAAAATTTTCAAAATCTCCGGATGTTACAACTACTAAGGTGTCTAATTTTATTTTGCCAAATTTCAATAGGAGACAAACCAATAATGACAGACATTCATTCTTTCTTTACCATGTCAAAGAACCCTTTCTTCTTTAACCAAGATAACTCAAAAGAAAACACTGATGTGTTCCTTAATTTAGCAGGTGACCCTGAATCAAGCAACAAAGGAGCATGATCCGAACCGGTGCGTGTTAGCGCATGTATCGTTACCAACGGGTATTTTTGCTCCCACTCAACACTCGCTAAAATCCTGTCCAACTTCTCATAAGTTAGAATATCTCGTTTACTGGCCCAAGTATATTGGTGACCTGACAATGCCAACTCTTTTAGGTCCAAACTTTCAATTATGACATTGAAAATGAATGACCATCTAGGGTTAAAATTGTCATTTTTTTTGTTCTCACAACGAATTATATTAAAATCACCACCCACCAACATAGGTAGTGACTCCCCTTCGCTTATTCGCACAAGCTCAGCTGAAAACTCAGGTTTTTAGCATCTTGTGTTGCCCCATAAACAACCACTAAGGCCCAAAGAAAACTATCTTCTTTTGGTCGTAATCGAAACTTGACACAAAAGTCTCTTGAATTAATATCTTGCAGAGTCAACACTACGTTGTTAAAACCAACCATAATACCATCAAACCTACCATGTGGTGGCATGCAATACCAATTAAATCTAAGCCACCAACTAGATGGGTGATGTCTACGCACGCTTCTATTCTTGTAGACAGTATTGGGCCTCCAAGTGCAGAGGTTTGTAGAACAGCAGCAAATTCACTTAAGTGGATCACCCAAGGTTTATCGAACTCACGGATGTAGAGGTCAAAGATATCCCTCTCAAGCAACCCATAAATTAAGATACAAGAAGTCTCTTGTGTCCCCAACACACCTAATACAATTGTCAGTTGTATAGGTGCACTAGTTCGGCAAAGAGATAGTGAAATACAAGTAATATGGATGATTATAAGTGGTAATTTCAATCTGAAATAAAAAATGACAGCAAGCAAAGATGTAGCAACACTGGTTGTAAACGGTGTTTCAATGCTTAGAAACAAGGCCTAGGGATCATACTTTCACTAGTAGACACTCTCAACAATGATAATGTAATTGAATACATAAATATCTTCTCTTCACTATGCTACATTAAACTACTCTCCGGTTGGATAACGAACACCAATTCACCGCGTAGGGCTGCAAAAGCACACCTTAACATTGGATTCCCCATCTAGGTAACCCCACACTGTCACCTTGAGAGCCATAGATGGTTCCAGAAAAACAACACAATTTCATAGAGACATCCAACTCAAATAATAACTCATGATAAGTATTCCTATAAACTTTAGCCTAAGAGTCACACGCGGTGCGCACACTGTCACCTTCGCACCGTGGGACAAGGTGACTCCGGAGTTCACATTAATAAAACCACTTGAGTAGCATAATATATGAAGAGTAACATCTACTTATTCAACTAGATTACAAAGCTCATGATCACATAAAGATCACACCATGAGATAGAGAGAGAGATAAACCACATAGCTAATGGTAGAGCCCTCAGCCTCGGGGGAGACCTACTCCCTCCTCATCATGGGAGTCAGCAATGGCGATGAAGATGGCGGTGGACTCGATGGAGATGGATCCAGGGGCAATTCCCCGTCCCGGCAGGGTGCCGGAACAGAGCTTTATGTCCTCCGAAACTTGTCTTCGATGGCGGCGAGCTATGGAACTTTTCGTGGATGGAGGCTGATTTATTTAGGGTTTTCGCGTCGGGGGCAATATATAGGCGAAAGGGCGATGTCGGTGGGCGCCCGAGGGGCCCACACCACGTGGTGGCGCGGCCAGAGGTGGGCCTGCGCCATGGCATGGTGTGGCCACCTCGGTGCCCTCCTCTGTCTCTGCTTTGAACTCCGTTGACGTGTCGGGAAAATAGGAGGTTGGGTCCTTGTTTTGTCCGATTCCGAGAATATTTCCTTAAGTAATTATCTTGAATAGAAAAACAGCAGA
>JAPCYS010003208.1:0-30105 GCA_028641055.1 Alopecurus myosuroides | reverse complement strand
TCAACGATGCTACTCAAGTGCTGGGGCAACTGCACGGTCGTCTTCTCTCCAACGCCACTCCTGCGCCTACGCTAGATGATCTGTTGAAGGTCTTCTCCGAGGGAAAACTTTTGGACGCCTTCGCCGTCGCTCAATCAGAAGCTGGCGCGAAGACTGCGATCCAATTTGCTTTGGCGCACGGAGTCGAAGGGTTGGAGGAGGCTTATTCGTCCGTTCCAGTCGATCCTTCCTCGAGCAAAAAGGTACGGCTCTCTCGTTTTGGCGAGCAAGCCGCCATTCTTGCTCGGAAGCTTTCTGAGATTTTTGCTCGGAAGAAGGGAGGGTCGACTGCTGCTAGTGGGAGCACAAATGTAGCCTCGTAGCTTTTTTTTATTTCCTTCCTTGGATGTAATGAACCTTGGGATGTATTCCCGTGCTTTTGTTGGTCTTAATCGAAGCATTGTTCTTTTGGAATTTCATCCTTTTGTTTGTACTTTGTCTCCCGATGGGAGTAGCCCCCAAGCGTTTAGTCAGATGTTCGACTAGAAACAACTCGAGTAGGGCATCTCACTTCTTTCCTTGTACTTCTTCCAGGCGACTTTATCTGCCGCGGAGTCATCGGGTGGACGTGGTAACCCAGTAAATCCACTTGTGGCTGCCGTGGGCACTTTTGCTGGCCTTCGTGGTAAGGTTCAGGAGGGTGAGCGTAGATTGAAAGCGCTGCGCGGGGTAGCTGATGTGGCGATATCCAAACAGAGATTGGCAGCTGAGCGCGAGCAATATCTGATGGATGAGCTGTCTTCGATTGCAAGGGAGTTACTATGTAAGTAGTGTAGCCCCCATGCTATTTTTCTCCCCTCTGATTCTTATCTGACTAAGTGCGTTTGCTCTTTAGTTGTGAGACCAGATGACAGAGAGGAGAAGCAATGGGTGGAAAACCTCATTCATCAAGAGGCTAACAGCACAAAACCTCATGCGAGTAATTTCTGGTCTGATCGCAGTCGAGGTTTTGTGATGGCCACCTTGAAATTTCGAGTTCGCCAGGCGAGAATTCTCGTGAGTTCTTTCCACGAAGTCCTGGTTGTAGTGAATGCTGCTTTTTATCCACTCGAGAGGGGTCCCGAAGACTGGAGTTATCTCCTCAGGTTGTTTGGACGAGAAGGGGAGGTTCGCACGTGCGTACGCAAGCAAATGATGTGCGGCGCAGTTGTGGCTCTCTCGTTTGTCCGAATATGGCATCCTGAGGTAGATTTGAACTCCGTAGCTCAGCGCCCAGAGTATGCAATCGAAGACATCACGCCGTTTTATGATGTTGTACGCCCTGCAGCCGAGAAGATTATCCAAATGACCTCTGAAGAGGTAGATAGGGTCTTAGCGACTGAAAATGCTCAGCGGTTTGACTGATTATCGGATGTGAATATCCTGTAAACTGTTTATAGTTTGTAAAAACTGTTTGTAAGGTGTGCAACCTTTGTTTGATGGTATTTCTTTGTGATGTTTTAGTTTTAGGTGTAGCCCCCGTGTATTTTATGGGGTGTGTACCTGTAACTTTGTAACATATAATCGACTGGAAATCTGTCGGGTAAATATGATGAGGAAATCATGTATTTCATTGCGATGACTGAGAAGTCGTGTGTTCGAGCTACAAGATTGGCTAGCATAGCCTTATTGTTGTAAAACAAGTAAACCTAGGGGTAGAATTTGCGCAGTTGCGCGATATTCCATGGATTGGAATAGATGCCGCCAGTCTCTGGATTCTTCAATCGATAGGCTCCTCCTGGGATTACTTCGTGTATGATGAAGGGTCCTTCCCAAGGTGGTTCGAGCTTGTGTCCTTCCTTTTGCTTCAGCCGCAACACCAAGTCGCCTACCACGAATGACCTGTGGCGTATGCGTCGACTGTGGTAATTGCGTAATGATTGTTGATAGACCGCGGATCTTGCGAGTGCAATGTCCCGAATTTCGTCGAGTGCATCCATATCTTCTGCGAGTGCTTTGTTGGAGGTTTCTTCGCTGTAGGCTACAACTCGTGGGGCGCTGAATCGAACCTCCTCGGGAAGGACGGCTTCTGCCCCGTATACCATGAAAAATGGTGTGTATTGCGTTGATCGATTGGGAGTTGTGCGGAGGCTCCAAAGTACGGAGGGTAACTCCTCTGCCCAATGTCCCGCAGCGGGGTGTAGACGATCTAGCAATCTCTTTTTGATGCCAGCCGAAACTAAGCCGTTGGATCTTTCGACTTGGCCGTTTGTTTGCGGATGGGCAACCGAAGCAAACTTGAGATTGATTCCTTTCTCCTCGCAGAACTGTTGTGTTTCCTTTGCGGTGAAGTTTGTACCATTGTCTGTAATGATGTCGTGCGGTACACCGAATCTGCATACTATGGAATCGAGGAACTTGATGGCGCATTGGGCGCTAGCCGAAGTTACTGGCATAGCCTCGATCCATTTGGTAAATTTGTCGACTGCGACCAGCAAATGTGTGTATCCTCCTGGTGGATTTGCGTAGTGGTCCAACCATGTCTAGCCCCCATTGCGCAAAGGGCCAGGCGATGGGTATCATATGCAGCTCTGTGGCGGGTGCATGCGGCCTTGGTGAGAATCGCTGACAGGCGTCGCATCTATCGACCAGGTTTTTTGCATCGTTGGCTGCTGTTAGCCAGTAGAATCCTGCTCGAAAGGCTTTTCCCAGTATTGCTTTCCAGCTAGCATGATGTCCGCAATCACCCTGGTGTATGTCCCGGAGTAATTCCTTGCCGTCTTCGGGTGCGATGCAGCGCTGGAGTATGCCCGAGATGCTTTGTTTGTATAATTCTCCATTAACTACCCGGAAGGATTTGCTACGCCTGATTAGCTGTCGAGCCTCACGTGGATCGGCCGGGAGCTGTTTGTTGAGCAGGTAGTCGAGATATTTCTGCGTCCAGATTGGCTCGACCAGAAAAACCTGCCGTGATATGTTATGAGTTAGCTCGAGAAGCGCGATTTGCGGGCTGACCTCTGTTTCTTGTGCTGCGGGCGTCTCTACGGCTCTCTTTACTTTGACTGATCTCTTAATCATCCGCTCGAAATATATCCCTGGCGGTATGGGTGTATTCGTGGAACCCATGTTGGCCAGTCTATCCGCCTCTTCGTTACTGGATCTTGCAATATGTTTCAGCTCGCATCCTTTGAAGCTTCCTTCGAGTAGATTATACATGTCGCGGTACGCGATCATGTTTTCAGCAATGGCATCGCATTCTTTCATTGTTTGTTGTACTATGAGATTGGAATCGCCATAAATCATCAATCGGGTAGCTCCACAAGCAATCGCCATCTTCATCCCGTGCAACAGTGCTTCATATTCTGCGTCGTTGTTCGATGCTGGATCGTCTGGTGGAAAGTCTAGTCGCAGGACGTATTGTAGTTTGTCTCCACGAGGTGAAATAATAACGATTCCGGCTCCTGCTCCTTCGTTTCTTTTGGACCCGTCAAAGTACATGATCCAATTGCTCGTATACTCGGGTGGCCCGGGTGTTTGTAGCTCTGTCCATTCGCTGATGAATTCCACGAGAACTTGGGATTTAACTGCAGTACGTCCTGCATAGGTGATATCCCAAGCTCCCAACTCGATGCTCCACTTCGCTATTCTTCCGGATGCCATAGGGTTGTTCATGATTGTCCCGAGTGACGCATCATTAACCACTGTAATGGCGTGTTCCTGGAAGTAATGTTTGAGCTTTCGGGCTGTGAGGACAACTCCATATGCAAGCTTCTGGTAATGAGGGTATCGCTGCTTGCATGGCGAGAGCACTTCGCTGATGTAATATATTGGGCGCTGGACTCCGTATGCCTTGCCATCCTCAGGTCGCTCGACTACGATTGCAGTGCTGATGACCTGGTTTGTGGCGGCTAAATAGAGAAAAAGTGGCTCCCTTTCTTGTGGTGTTGCGAGAATGCGCCTGCTTTGCAACGACCGTTTCAAGTCTGCGAATGCTTGTTTGGCTTCGGGTGTCCACTCGAATTTATCCGTCTTCTTCAGTAGCTTGTAGAAGGGTAACGCCTGCTCTCCTAATCGTGCGATGAACCTGCTTAGGGCGGCCAATCGCCCTGCGAGCTGCTGGACTCCGCGTAGATTGGTAGGCTCCTTCATGGTGAGGATGGCTTGTATTTTCTCCGGATTGGCCTCAATGCCTCTGGCGGATACCAGGTATCCGAGGAGTTTTCCTGCAGGGACGCCGAAAACGCATTTTGTCGGGTTGAGCTTGATCCGATATGCATTAAGGGCGTCGAATGTTTCTTTAATGTCTTCGAGGAGTGAGTCCTCTACTCGAGTTTTTATGACGATGTCGTCGACGTATACTTGTACGTTTTTGCCAATGAGATTGGCGAGGCATCTCTGCATGCAACGTTGATATGTTGCGCCTGCGTTCTTCAGCCCGAAGGGCATAGTCGTGTAGCAGTATACACCGTGTGGTGTGATGAATGCCGTCTTCTCTTCGTCTTCCTTTTTCATTCGGATCTGATTATATCCCGAGTAGGCGTCCAGGAAGGAGAGACGTTGGCAACCTGCTGTGGAGTCCACGATCTGGTCGATTCGTGGTAGAGGAAAGTTGTCCTTGGGGCAGTGCTTGTTTAGTGACGTGTAGTCGATGCACACCCGAAGGATATCCGTGTTCTTCTTGGGGACCAGCACCGGATTTGCCAGCCAGGTGGATATCTTGATCTCTCTAATAAAGTTGGCGGCTAGCAGCCTATTTACTTCTTCTCCCAGCGCCTTTTGCTTGGGTTCTGAGAATCGTCGAGTCGTCTGTTTTATGGGTTTGGCGTTAGGAAAGACTTCGAGTGAGTGCTCGGCAAACTCCCTGGGTATACCTGGCATATCTGAAGGCTGCCAGGCGAAAATTTCTCAGTACTCACGGAGGAGTTTGACGAGCGCGCTTTCCTATGCTGGCGAGAGGGTTGTGGAAACCATCGCAGTCTTGGCGGAATCCGTCGGGTGCACTTGGTGCTTGCGAGTGTCGCTGTTGGCGCTGAATTCCAGTTCAGGCGCGTTTTTCTTCGTGAGTGGCATGACGGAGTGATCCGTGGTTTTTGCCAGCTCTTGGAGTTCTTCTTGCATCCCGAAAGATTTCGCGATCTCGTTAAATTCTATGTCGCACTTGTCCGATTTCTGGAAGTCTCCGTCGATGGTGATCACACCGTATTCGGGTAGCTTGAGCTTCAAGTATGCGTAATGTGGTACGGCCATGAATCTGGCGAACGCTGTTCGACCAAGAATGGCGTGGTACTGTGAGGGCCAGTCGACGACTTCGAAGTCCAAGAATTCCCTTCTGTAGTTGCGTGGGGAGCCCAGTACAACTTCTAGGTTGATTGTTCCGAGTGGACGGACTGCCTTGCCCGGAACTATCCCGTGGAAGGATGTTTCTGATTCCGTTAGGCCGTCCAGATTTTTGTTCATTCGACGGAGTGTATCCGCGTAGATGATGTTGATGCCGCTGCCACCGTCCATGAATACGCGGGCCAGGTCATAGTTGCCAATTTGTGCTTGAATGACTAGGGCGGCGTGTCCCGGCCGATATACTCGTGGCGGGTGGTCTTCTTTCGAGAACGTGATTGGCTGGTCGGCCATCTTCAGATACTCGGGCTTTGTTGGTGGCGCCTGCACTGCCATGCATATTTGTCTCGAGTTAGTCTTTTGAACTCTGCGAGAGGGGCATACCTTCTGTATCATCCCGAGGAGTTGTCCGTGCGGAGCCGGGTATGTATTTGCTCCCCCGTTTTGTTGTGGTGGCGCTGGCAATGCGGCAAGCGCCATGTTTGGGTTGGTCGGTGGAGGTGGTGGAGGTGGTGGTTGGAATTGTTGTCCTCCTCCTGGCAGTGGTGGATAGTTTTGGGTGGAAATAAATCTTTTCTTGGCGAGTGCGTCTGAGATTTCGATGAACTTTCGGCAGTCCTTGAGAAGGTGCGTTGCCTTAGTTTTGCCCGTGCGCTTATCTGTGAACAGATGTAGCGAGCAGTATCCATCGAGGTCTTCTTCGGGTGATTTTTCTTCTGCCTTTGGTTTCCACTCGTGACTTCCGCGTCGACCGGAGTCGCGATTTCGCGTGAATTCCGCTGCCACTAGTTCTTCTCTATCCTCGTGGTCGTAATATTTTCTTCTCTTCCTTCGTCCATGACGGTCTTCTTCGTGCGTTGGCGATGATGTCCTTTCGTTGCGTACTGCATCTTCTCCATTGGCCCACTTTTCGGCTATGACCATGAGCTCCCCGATGGTTTTGGGCGCGGTTCTACCGAGCTCTTCTCGAAATGCGGTTCTTCTTGCTCCTTTGGCGAAGGCCTCAATCGCCACTTTCTTCAGAGATTGTCCCTGCGGTGTTCCTGAGCGTGTTCCACCGCTGGATATATTCTCGAGTGGATTCGCCGCTTTTCTGTTTGCAGGCTCGTAGCTCTTCGATTGTAGCCGGCCTCTTATAGGTCGACTGAAAGTTTTTGCAGAAATCTCGGTGTAAGTCATCCCATGACGCGTAGCAAGATCACGGTCTCCTCTCCAGCCAGCTGCGGGCTGCTCCGGCTAGGTGCAGATTGAGGTATTGCATGGCCGTGTTCTTGTTACCACGTTGGCATTTCACTGCCGTGAGGTAGTCGCTTAACCATTGAGAGGGCTCGAGTGAGCCGTCGTACTTCGTCACCTCCGTGCTAAGCTTGAATCGCTTGGGTAGGGGCGCCTCGCGGATGCTGCGAGCGAAACAGAGTGCTCCACAGGTTTCGTCGTCCGAGGACCTGGATGAAGAGCGTTCCCGACGTCGTGAAGCTCTCGCTCTATCCACCTTCTTTTGGGCCAGATCTGATCGCGCGTCGTGCTCGGACCGGTCGCGGTCGTCATCCTTCCTTGGTTCTTTGCTACGCTTTCTGGAGCGGCTGCTGTGGTGCCGCGAGTTTTTGTCTCTCGGGCTGTCGTCGCTGCTGCTTCGACTATCGCCGCGGCGGCGGGCTTCTTTTCCTCGACCACGTCGCGGCGACTTGTCTCTCCTTGGGGAGGAGCTTCTGTGCCTGCAGGGCGTTCCTTTGTCCTTGTCTTTCTCCAATCGCTCCTTTTCCAATTGTTCTTTGCGATCATGAGAAGCGAGCCTCGTGGCCGCCAACCCTAAGCCTTTGCGAATGTGCTTGTATTGTTCCACCCGGGGATCGCTATCCGTTAGCTGGTTCATCTGCATGTAGGTTGCTGCGGCTAGGATCGCGGCGGCAGGGGTTTGCGGGTAGACGTTGCCATCATCATCGACCCTCATGAAGGAGGAGGTTGTAGACCTGTTGGTTCCAGCCATGGATTCGTGGTCCCTTGTCGATGCTGCGGGTCCCTTCCCCCCGGGTCGGGTACCGACCGAAGGTGCATGGGATAGCTCGGCTCGACGTAGGCTTGATTCATCCGCCGCTCTCCTGCGACGGGCTAGATCCGCTCGGGCGTCCTTAATGTTTGAGGCCGCCCTCACCAGGGGATAGTGGTAGGCGGTTAGGTCTTCATGTGTGGCGTCCGCCGCAGGTGGCTGACTCTTTCGCATGGATTCCTTGGCTCTTTTCCAGGCTTCCCGCGAAACACCGATTATATCGCGCTCGGTCGCGCTATACTCAGTTTCCGAGGGCTGCTCTGACCCTGCCATGCAGACTTGGGCCAGTTGTGGTCCGCGCGTCCTAGGCGCAGATCGGAAAGCTTTCCGTACCCGAGAGGGTTCCTCTGTCGAGAGGGTGTGGTAGTCGACTGCGTTGTAGCGGATGGACTCGCCGCTCTTCCCGGTAGGAAAGCGCGAGTTGACGGCTCCAGATTCGGTTTCGGATTCATCCGAGAAGTGGAGGATCCCGTCTCTGTTTGCCATGAAGTTGAAGCTCCCGAACGTCAGGGTGACGCTCTTCTCCAGTTCCTCGAACACCGGGCGAGATTCCGGCGAGTGGGGCGTGACCACGACAGATCCGATCCGTATAGGATTGTTCGGAGTCGCAGCCGTTGGTTTCCAACGGGAGTTGGATGTCGATGAAGCCGAAGATTTCGGTGATCCAGCGCCTGCGATCCCCACGGTCGGCGCCAATTGTCGAAGCTCTGGCTCCGCAAATCCCTCGGGTGACCCTATCGGGTTTCGACTAGGAGACGTCATAGGCGCTGGTGAGATCGTCGGCTTGACAGGGGGGCGAGATTTACCCAGGTTCGGGGCCCTCGTAGAGGTGAAACCCTTACTCCTGCCTTCTGTCGATCTGTATTAGATGATTAGATCGGTTACAGGGTGCTCGAATCGAGAGTAGATCTCGAGTTTCAAGGCTTTTGTGGTCGTGCGGTAATACTTGGTCCTCTCCTAGGGGGCTCTCCTGGCCTTATATAGATGGCCAGGTCTCGAGTTCCACCCGGAGAGGATACAAACCCTAGCTTAGGTCGGTTACAAGTTTCCTAACTTAATCCGCAAGCTTGATGCGGGTGGGCTCTTCATGGGCCTTCTAGAGTACTCCAAGGGCGCTACCTGTTGGGCCTTGACCAGAAGGCTTGAGAGGGGGTGTCCTTACTCGCCAGGTCCAGGATCCATGCCTTCGTCACAACCTCTTTCAAAACTATTTTTCTCAAAAGAACACCAAAAGAAAGAGATTAAGATGCAAATGCAATAAATGGCAGAAATATGTCAAAAAAGAACAACATGTAAAGATCGATTTTTTCAAAAATCTTCTGTTGCTCAAATCAAAAAGTGGTCAACGCCCGTACATCCATCCCTATGCCTACGATGTTTCTAGAACTGCTACTTAATCCGTTTACATTCGATGTTACTATTGCTACTACCGTTTTACTCCTGTTGTTACTATTAAACCACTGATGCCATTATATCGTCATTACTACTAATAAATTGTGTGAAGCAAGATACTTTTTAGGTGCAGCTGAATTGACAACTCACTTGTTAAGGCTTATAAATATTCTTCGGCTCCCCTCGTGTCGAATCAATAAATTGGGCTATATTTACCCTCGAAGACTGTTGTGATCCTCTACACTTATGGATCATCATGCCTCTCCAAAGAAAACAAACATGCTGGGTGAACAAATTACAACTTGGCAATTGACAAATCATGAACGTATAACAATACTATTATGATGTGATATAGTTGACGGGTTCTAACATTTTAGGCATTACGTCAAGGCATATGGACCGCTATCCATCATGCATCCATATCTAAAAGTCCACCTCAAGAAAGCTATCCAACAAATCTCTCTGGTATTAAGTTGCAGCAACGAAGTGATTGCTTTGTGTGCAATAGACAAATGCATTAAGAACAATATGTAATGTAAGCAGTGGTCTTCGTCCGTAGACAAGAGCATCATTGTTTTCTTCCTACTAGCGACAACATATCTCCCATCCGTCACGTTTTTGTCACTCGAGCACAGATGTAAGGGAGGCATGAACCCACTACCTAACATATAAACCCTCTCTTGGAGGTGAAAAAACTATGTGGCCAAGGTAATAATAAACACCGGAGAACATTGCGAGATAACATTAAAACTCTCTACAAATATAAGTGAAGCATATCAGATTGACATGAACAAAATAATCATAATATCATGGTTCATTGGATCCCGGCAAAGACAAGATGCACAATTACATAACGGTGGTCTCGATCATGTAAGCCATCTCATGAGACTCTAAAGGTTGAGGCATAAGGGAGAGAACAACCATCTAGATACTGCTATGGACCCTTAGTCCCGAGATGAACTACTCATGCATCTGTCCGGAGTTGATCATGGCGATGAGGAGGCCTCCGATGACGATTCCCCCCTCCGGCAGGGTGCCGGAACAGGGTTACAGAAGCCCTAGATTGGACTTTCGAGGTGATGACGCCTCTTTGTATGTTCCATGGAAAATTACTCTGCCCCCGATGTTTTTACGGTTAAAGACAATTTATAGGCGAAGAGAGGCGGTGGCCGGGGCGCCCAGGGCCTACCAGGCGCGACCTATGGTGGGGTCGTGCCTGGCACCCCCTGGAGGCCCCTTGCCCTCCCCCCGACTCTTCTTTGGACTTTGTCTTCGTTCCAGGTAAAAAAAAACGATCTCTGGGGATTTTCAGCCCTTTCCGAGAATATTTATTTTAAGAACTTTTTGAAAATAGAAAAACTACAAAAAACAACAACTAGCCTGGGGCATCTCTTTAATAAGTTAGTCAATGAAAACATTCGGAAAACGAGGTAAAATAAGAGAAAACATGTGAAAAACAAAAGGTATTGGATAGAAAACAAGCATGGACATAAAAAATTATAGATACATTTTCAACGTATCAGTGACCCAAAAGTGTGGAAGAAAATGAATGGCCCTGCAATTTGACCACCCAAATTTGACAAGCAACTAGGCAGGCCTAGCAAAAAAAGGAAGAAAACCCCACTAGAGGAAGGTGATGGGACAAGGATGAGAAGACATGGCATACTTGGGCATTATGGTGTGTGCAATGAACCTGGGCACAATAGGAGAAAGTGTCCACGTCCGGGCATAGGTCCTCAAGCAACATAAGTACCAATAGAAGAAGCAACAACAGAAATACCAGTAGGAGAAGCAGCAGCAGAAATACCAGTGGGAGAAGCAGCGGAAATATCAGTGCAAGAACCACTAGAAATTCAGCAGATCCAATACAAGTTGCTTTTGCTGATGATGAAGAAGAAGCATAGACAAGGACGAAGTTTCCAGTTAAGAGGAGAACTAGTTCCAAGGTGGAAAATTGTATATTCTCACATTTTTTCATGTGCCAGTTACGTGCTCTCACATTTTAATCTCTTTCCAGGAAAAATATTACCACATATGGGAACAACTGCATCTAGTGTGGCGACATCTAGTTATGACATTTCTGATTCTAGTGTGATTCAGATTCTGCAAGATCAAGTGAGTGACTTTTTTTGCAAATTTAATTGTTTAATGAAATCTATGACGCAAATTCATGTGAATTTCATTGTATTTTGCAGGCTATAGTCACTCAACGATCTCAGGCTCCACTCCCATGTCCTTTACCTAAGAAATAATTTATTGCAAACTACAAATATGACCTGCCCCTTCCCTCTACAAGAACTATCGCCTCAACACTTGGGTTGAAAATAAGGAAGGTGGTGCCAAAGACTAAGGAGAATAGGATCCCACGGGATTAGAGGACAAAAGTAAGAAGTTCATTTTGGTAGCTCTAGATGGGTTGTAGTGAAACCTGATGGTACGGATATAGGTTTCACCCAAACCATCAGAAAGTGCAACTGTTGTTTAGTGCACATGTTTTGGATATGCAACATCTGTCATTTGTACGCTTGGAGAATGTTGCTATACTAGATTTGAACCATATCCTTCTAGTATGTTTCTGCTATATTGCAACCTGATGAATGTAGCTGTTATGTGGTACCTGATCCTTCCACTATCTTTCTAATATTTATCATATTCGTATTTGAACTGGTGCCAACATTGAGAAAATCAAACAAAGTTCTGATTTTTTTAAATAATCATAAATATTTGCATTTCGATGCATTGAAAGACATGGCATGGTCGACCAAAATCAAACACATGTTTGCATTTTGATGCATTGATAGACATAGCATGATCGACAATCGCTAGTCGATCATTATAACTTAACTAACCAAACATAGTTTGCATTTCGATACATTGATAGACATGACACGATCGACGATCAACTTAACCAACTAGAGTTTCGATACATTAATAGACCCGACATGAGCGACGGACATAGCTTGACCTAAGATATTACAAATCAAACCTATTATATACCATGAGTGCAATTAGTACAACAATTGAAGTGAGCATATTCCTAAGCATACAAATCAGTTCATCTGTCTTTTTGAGACATCAATCCATTTTCTTCACAGAATGCTCATTCTTGGGTACTTGTGCTTCTTCCTCATTATTTTCCGTCACCAGCCAAAAATATTCCAGCTGCAATGTACCCATTTGTGACAAGGTAATCCAGATAGTTGTATTCACCATCTTCCCAGTAGCAGTGGTTGCAAGGATTGGTGCCAACGTACAGTATCAATGAAAGCCAAATCAGAAATTGTCCTCAAAAATCAAAATCAACTTAACATTGACACTACCCCGTTGATTGGGACACTTGTAGAAGGCGCGTCCTGGATTGGCTTCCGTCCTCGAGGCAAGCGAAACGTTGGCGCGAACTCGATGGTAGGGGCATGGCACCACGGCAACGGAAGCATCCTGAGAGCTGGAAGCAGAAGCAGGGGCACAACTGTTAGTGGAGGAGTTGCAGACGGTGGCAGCGACAAGGATGGAGCTCTAGCCTTCTTCTTCGACCGCTGCACAATAGATGAGCTTGCATAGAGAGACATGCCGATGGCGTTGCGGGATAGATGACGGAGAAGAAGCCGAGGACCGGTGAATGAGAATACTAGGCCTTTTAAGGGTTCAATTGCAAAATTTTCTAGCCGCCTGGTGCGGGAAATCTCCATCCACATGGCCATTTTCGACATGGGCGCTGGTCAGCACTGCGGAGACGAGTTTAGGACCTAGCGTGAACGCCTTTAGAAAGAAATAGGACTGAGATGAGGGTTTTCAAAGAGTTAGTATCCAACCGACAATTCGGGCAAACAATAGGGACCGCTAATGCATTTAACTCTATATTATATGTAGCCTGAGAAAGATCAAACCTTCTACTAAAAAAGCGAGCGCTATGCGTTGGTCGCCTAATGAGTAGTCAAAAATGGTCGTTTTCCCCACCGTTGGTTTACATTTTGCCCCCTTAGTTTTTACAAAAAACAATCCGTAATTCAGAACTACTCCAATTAAACGAAGGGGTATATCTCTTTAGACTTGACGTTCCATATATTTACCGCAGATATGCCATCAACTGTTCTGACTTACCCCTAGCGAAGAGCGTAGATGGTATTGCAACAAAAATATTCGCCCCACATAAAAAAAGTATACTATTGCAACAAATACATCACAAAAAAATTGAAAAAAAATTAAATGCCATAAAAAGTGGTTAAACAATATTTCTGGTTGCGAGTGTTTTGTAACAAAAATTATCTTCAAATTCAACAAAAATCATAATGTTTACAAAAAAATAATGCTACAAAAAATTTGGTTAACAAACTTTTTTTTGTCATATGTTAATTTCCTACGGTTTAAATTACAACAAAAATTACCAACTATTCCAACAAAAATGACAAGCTACTGCAACAAAAAGTACATATGCTTACAATATTTAAAAAATCACATAAAACATAACCAAAAAGTCTCTGTAAAATACACTTTGTAGCAAAAATGTTGCAACATCTAGCGTGTGCTTTCTCAACAAAAATCATAGAAGTTAGCTATATTTTAAAATAACTTATGCAACATCCTAACTTTGAAAGAAACAAAACTTGTGTAAAACACTGAGTAAGCATTGCAACATCTGGCGTCTGCTTACTCAACACAAATCATATAACTTAGGTACATCTTAAAATAACTTATGCAACATCCTAAATTTGGAAGAAACAAAACTTGTATAGAATACTCAGTAAAACATTGCAACATCCTATGTTCTTCCAGTACAAAACAAAAGTGCATTTGTTATAAAATTCTTGAGTACGCGAACATAGAAAGAAACCACCTAAATTCTCCCTTGGTTGTATAAAATTACGTACATGCCCGTTTAAAAAAGAAAAAAAATTACTAGCAGATCTAGTGAAAAAAAAACAATATATGCAAACAGCCTGAAAAAGGCTCATCACCAGCCCACTCACCAGCCACGTACTTCGCGCGGAGGGATCCACCGGTCGGTTGAACGGAAGCCTTTTCCAAAAAAAAAAGAGAGAGAGAAAGAGCAAACCTGCGCGGAGTCTGACCAAAAGCAACCTCGGATCAACGCGTACCCGTTTACCCGTCGGCCGTCGTCACCTGCATCTCCGCACACACGCTCTCTCTCCCCGCACCGCCGGCCACCACTATCTCGCTCCCTCTATCTGCGGTGATGGCGCCTCGCGGCGGCGGGCAGACCTACGGCTTTCCCATCTACTGTGCCTCCTGGCTTCCACTCGCCCACATCCTCAAGCCGCCCCCTCTGCCGACGACGCCGCGGATGCGGACGCGTCCTCCCAGCCCCCCCCCCGCCCCACGGTGGCCCTCGGCGGAGGCGGCGGCGAGGGTAAGAGCGGCGTGCCCAACGCGTTGGCCGTCGTCGCGCTCGACCCTGCCGCGCCGGAGGCACCCCCGGCGCTCTCCCCCGAGCCGGTGAGCGATCCCTGCCCCTTCGCTATGTAGTTTCACCAGATCCGCACAGATCTTGGGAGAGGTTTACGTTCTGATCTGACGCCCTTGTCGTGATGGTGGGTTGCAGGTGTTTAGGCTGGGGACGGGTGAGCAGGTGCCATACAGGATGTCCGTCCACCCCCGCGGCGACGGCGTCCTCATCGCCTTCCCCAACGGCTGCAGGTACTTGTGTGAATATGTGGCTTTATGTTTCATATACTCGTTAGTGCATTGGTCGGTTGTGAATTTTGATCAGATCAAAATCTTCATAATGTGATCTTCAGTGTTACCCTCTTAGTTAATTGTTGTCAACCTGTGGTTCACGTGGTGTCCATGCTTGGAAGCCTGGTTCTTAGATTAGTCAGGAGTGTTGTGGATGTAAAGTTTGTATGCTACTTCATTTCAAACAAATATATTGCCATATCATATCACAACATAGTGTTCAAGGATGTTATTCTTGATAATCCCATATTATACTTCAACTGTCGGTGGTGTAAGCAGTATGTTGGATTTGTTAGTATAGTTTATTTTCTCACTGGCTAAAATTCAGGGGCATGTGTATCTGTTACATCTTTTAACGGTATGTTCATTTCAATTGGCTTGTTGCCTATCTCATTGTCCTTGTCAGTTGTTACCAAGCATCCCCTTGGCTTGCTGGGTTGAGTTGTTAGTGTAAATGAATTGGTGTCCAGTTCAGAATTTTGACCATGTGCCACACATATAGGTTGTTGCGATGGGAACCAACAGAAGATCCAAACCAACTAGTTTTGGAATCTGACGAGGATGCTTTAGTGAATTTAAGCGATGTTGGTTTACAGTTGGCAGTGTCATTCAGTGGAGCGGGTTCGGTACTTGCAACTGGTGGCGAGGTAAATGAATGCCCTACTGCTTACTTTTAAATACATTAATAGTCCCACTGGTGTTTGCCAATTCAATTTTCTTTTGACCCCTACAGCGTGAAATATTTTTATTATAGTCGAAAAAGGATTCTCAATTACATTAAAGAAACAGCAAAAAAGGTAAAGAAAAGATGACCCAAACTGCTAACAACTTAGAAAAAAAAGGAGCAGCCAGTCAAGGAGGGGTTGAACTTGTGCAGCCTTGTTGGCTCTAACGATACTACTGAATATCACTATGGCAACGAACCTTCCACTTTGCAAAAGAGGGTGCCAAATTATTAAACATAAAATCATTGCTCTCATTCCATATACTCTAGCACGCACAGGCTGTGATCTCAAGAAAACATGGTCCACTGAATTGTCTACCAGCATGCAGTAGCCGAGACTTAATTTCGCTGGTAGACACCCAACTAATCCCCAGAAAATCCCATTATCTAGTAGCAAAGGGACAGTTAGAAAATAAGTAATCCTGGGACTCCACGACATGAGCATCACAGAGCACACAGTCAGTCCCTGTGTCAAGGTGCCACTGCTTTCGAGTCATTAATTCTCTAGAATTCAGCCGGTCATTGATCAAAAGCCAAGCGGAAACCTTCAATTTAAGAATGCATTTTGATTTCCAGATGCTAAGAGGAGCAAATCTTTCGGCGATAATAAAAAATGAAGTGGTAAAACCTGGCAGAGGTGAACTTCTCATTATTTCAATCAAACAACCTGAGAGTCAGGCATAGTCGAGTCATGTGTTAGATCCTCTAGCAGTTGTATGACCTGTTGAAGTTCTTCATAAGCTTCGTGTGGAGAGCGGTAGACTAAACAACGATTTAATATCTTCTGATACAAAAAACAGACCGGGCAGAAATATCCTGCTATTCAAAGGAGAATTAACGTGGAATTTATCAGCAAGTACCCTGCCATCTACCCAGAAATCCTTCCAAAACATAACAGAGGAACCATTCCCAGTGGAACACCTCGTGATGCTTCGATAATCTAAAAGATGCCACGCCAACAAAATGAGAACCACACATCGGTTGCGCGTGTAGGGAACGATTATCATACAGAGACCATGGATCAAGCTGCGATACCATGCTTAATTAGAAATTTCTGTTGGTCGCTAAGTCGTTAGTTTGGTTTATAACCTGTTTATTGCCATTTTGGTCTTTCTAACTTGGTCTGGCCACCTAACGGTCTTTTTACAATATTGACAACCATAATTGTGGTGATCCATAGGGTTAGGCAACTGAGGCTAGCATAGAATGCTTATGTGTGACAAGGAAATTTTTGGCACCAACATTTCTTTGTAACGAGGGAACAAATGGTTGCAATGAAGCATATGGATAGATCAGAGGAGTATTTTAGTATTCCCATGATGCTCTTGCTTTTTTTTTCATAGTGCTGTCTTCATTATTTAGATTAAAACAAACTTTTAACACATACAAGCTTTAGGAAATTTTTATTGCTTCATTATCTTCCAGTAGTCACTTTTTTTTTCATAGTGCTGTCTTCATTATTTAGATTAAAACAAACTTTTAACACATACAAGCTTTAGGAAATTTTTATTGCTTCATTATCTTCCAGTAGTCACTTCTTATAGGCATCCAAATGTTTCTACTTTCTATGTTTTTACTAATTACGAGCTATTCTACACTTCCTGTCATTGAATTCATAAATTTACATACACAGTATAGTCCTGCACCTATGCTTTTTGTCGATTAGTCAATAGCTCATATGTTGTTGCTGTAATCTTCTAGCTCTTCTATTGCAGTCAGAACAGAACACGTATAATTATTATGCATGCTAAATAGTTTATATGTGTGCTCTGTAGGATGGGCATTTAAGGGTCTTCAAATGGCCTACCATGGAAATCATTATTGAAGAACCTGATACTAAAACATCTGTTAAGGATCTTAGTTTCAGGTAAAATAGTGCCGCTTGAACCTTCTCTTTCCAAATGGATATTGGTTGTATTATACTGATGTGTGGCCTCTATTTTTGGACATGCTTTTAGTTCCGATGAGAAGTTTCTAGCTGTGAATAGGAGTGGTGGCCCATCTAGAGTGTGGGATTTAAATACAGTTGAAGCTGTGGCTAATCTGCCAAGAGAAGCAGTGAGTGATATTTTTTTGACAATTTGCGTTGAGTTATTTTTTTTTGTTTAAGGTGAACTTCTAACTCGTACGTTTCCAGGGCGAAATATTTGGATTCTGCAGATTTTGCAATAAGCCTGACAGCAGTCAGATCCTCTTTGTCACAGCAATGCAAGGTGATGTCAAGATTTGAGTTCACCCTGTTATGAATGAAAAATTTCAATGTACAGGATTGTTTGGTAAACCTGAGACCTGACAGTTAGAGAATTCTCTGCTTCTTAGGTGATTATGGGAAAATAGTATCTTGGAATACTACCTCGTGGACGAGAATTGGATCAAAGAAAATAAGTCGCGAGGCAATTTCAGCATTTGCTGTGTCGCCTGATGGTACACTTGTAGCAATGTGAGCGAGGAACTATCATTGAATTGTAGCATTGAATTTATGGTTAACATGGCTGCATGTTTTCTTGGAGGTCTAACACGCTTGCCTTTGCATGTCCAGTGGAACTATTGAGGGAAGCATCAGTGTACTTGGTTCAAAAGACATGCGTGTGCTTGTAACAGTTAAAAAGGCACATCTTGGCATTGTTACTACATTGGCCTTCTCTGAAGATTCAAGGTCAGTACCTGTGCTCTCGTTCTGCTTTAGTTGATGACTAATTCCACAAATGCAGTCTCTCATTGTTGTTATTATATTATATATCAGGATGGTGCTGTCGACTTCTTTCGACTCAACTGCAAGGGTGACATCGACTGGACCCCTAAAGAGTAGTGGTATGTTAGATGCAGACCTTCAGTTATTGATTTGTTGTGTACTTTTAGATTTTTGGAGTATCCTAAGAATGGCTGCTTGTTTTCTGACAGGTATAAGCCTGTGGTCCATGATACTAGCTATTATTCTCGCGATTTTGGTATATTACTATATGCAGCACAGAGAAGATCTCCTGGCAATGTTGCCGCAGTGAACATTTGGTTCGGCCTCTACTGATATCTCACTGCTTACCTCTGTGAAATTTGTTCATCTACTGGAGATAAATGCTGTAGTGTGTGGGAGTAGAGTAATTTTTTGTACTTATGCCATTGAGGTCTGCTGAATGGCAAAAACCACCAGGCTATTTATCATGTCAGTCACGCTGGTATAAGAAAGGGCCAACTTCTCCGGGTTTGTAAAATTGATGGCCCTTTATGAGTTACTATATCTTTATATCCCTTGGCCCACATAGTTTGATCCTCTTGCTGCCTGCGCTCACAGAGGAAAAGACAGTCCGATGTAAAGAATCTTGAGTAATCATATAGAGAAGAGCGAAAGCAAGTGTGCTTCACTAGTGTTTCAAATCTGTGATGACCAAGTACTGAACGCCTGATGCATTAGTATATTTCCTTGGGTATTTTCATGTAGCAACGTGACTTTGTTTACACGTTTGAAGACCGAAGCAAGTGCATGTGAGCTTCTTCTCTCTTCTGCAGGGCCCGATGGTCATGTGCTAGACTAGAAATATCTTGCTTGGATGACAAACACGACATAACTCACCCTGGCCGAATCAATGCCATGCCTTCCCTTGCTGCAATTTGGTTGATTGATCGAGTTGAGATGTCGCTCTCTCTGTTGGACCCATCTTAATTGAAATGTCGTCTCATGGTCATGCATGCTCCGGTCCAAACGGAGACAGGCCACACCAACAACCGCTAAGTACAGCAGGTACGTGTGCTGTGTACCAGCCAGCATAATTTCTTCTAACAAAACACCTCAGGAAACTTTCAAGCGAATTTGACCCCTACCAAAAACGCCATTCACAATGGAATATTTGAATAGGTACACATGCAATTCAAGTGTGCATTTTTTTGAGCTGCGAAATGCAAAACCGGTTAAATCATTTGAAATACTCAATTTGTATTGGCGTTTTCGTAGTATTTTCAGAGCCTCTGAGATTGTCTTCAGTCCCAAAATACTCCGTTCGCCTTGCCATTTTTGGCGTTCTCAGAACCCGTGAGATTCAGGTTCGCCATTCAAAATGTCTCATTTCAAATGACTTGGCCGTTTTCGGCCATGTTTGGGCAGTCGAAAACGTTATCCTAACCGGCGCCGGGGAGGGGTCAGATACGGCTGAATGTTTCCTGAGAGAACATTAGTGACAGAAAGTTTGATAATGACCATTCATGACAAATTACACCATAACAGAGCCAAATATAATCGATGTCAGCTAGCTAGCGTTTTGTTCTAATTACCACATGCAGATCATATCCATTTACTAGTACCTCCCTTAGCTTGCACAAAGTGTTGAACTCACTTCATGTCACTAACTGCGATTTAGATAACATAAGATGGTCGACCCACTTTTTTTTTATTTTTAGAAAGGTGACACGGCTGAAAAGTGCGTTCGATGGCGTGCATGATTTCGGAGAGGGCCACAGAAGATATAAAAAAGATATTTTCTTCTTCGACGAATAGAAGATTAAGGTTGTTGATGAATAGTAATATACTGTGCATAATCGGTAGGTAGGTTGCAAATTGTGGCCGGCACTTAGTGTCGGTTGAGCCTATCACTTCACACTTTCTTGGCGCTAGTACTATCCAACGTCGACCTTCTTCGCTAGCTGCTTATGTAGGTTTGTTGGATATTAATTTATCCCCAATTCATTTTTTTCCCCCGGTAAGTACTCAAAATTCTTTGGAGTACGACCTTGCTTTGCCTTTTATGTTACCTTAGCGTTTGGACAATTATTTTTCTTCAGGTTGGGTCACATCTCCGATTAATTAATCAAGAGATGTGTTTTGAGAACTACTCCCTCCGCTCACAAATAGATGACTTCCACTTGTCCAAATATGAATGTATTTGGACACAAACATATCTACATATATTCATATTTGAAAAAATGGAAGTCATCTATTTATGAACGGAGGGAGTAACATCTGGACCACAAAGCTACATATAGCTTTTTCACTAAGTTCAACCCAAGGCCTCCATTTTGTTGTATCAGCATGCCTGATGATATGATTGTTACTTGTACTCCAAGGAGTATACAAATACAATGATGTATTTGGTTATTATTGGCATGCATGGTATGTATGTATGATCTATCGATCATATCCACACCAATGATAAATAGATCGTATGTGCTCCATTGCTCATAATTGGCATCACCAAACACCAAATCTAAGAAGATAACACATCCTCAGTGGAAGTAATTGCAAACATCAAATAATACTACATGCATTGCCGTCCTCGCGCGTTCTTTCCTAAAAGATCGCACCAGTAATCGGTGGACTCACTCAGCTAGGAAAGGCAAGGTGGGATGTTGTACTCCAGCCATATCTCCTCTCCTCAGGTCACCAAACCATAGTCTTTTTGGAGTACATCCTAATCTCTCGACCTAGAGCGCTCTGCTGTCAGGGAAAATGTCGCTGCCGTCACCGCTTCCTCCTCCTCCATAGTTGGTTCCCCTCTCTTCCGGCCGGCCTTACGAGGGGTGGGGAATCTGACCTATGAGTTGAGTTTCCACTAAAATTAGGGTTTTCGATAGATTACTTTAGCCTTTTTGTTAGCGTCTTCTTCGTCAATGGAGATGACATCGTTTGCAATAGTTGATCTTATGCCTGCTGTTCGACGACTTATGCCTACTGTTCGACGGCGAGATCTCCTTCTCGATGTCAATGGTGGTGTTGGAAGATTCGGTTTTTCTAGGTACAGTCCTTTCAGATCTTACTTTGCCGGATCGGTTTTGCATCTTTTCTCATGGCTGCCGCGAGGAGGATTGTCCTTGCAATATTTTCCCCGGCTGCTATGTCCCCGACAATGGTGATCCGTACTATCGTCTGCCAACGACGTTGATCAACCTGTTCGGTTGTTTTCCCCTGCAATACTGGTGTTGGTAGTCCTGCCATTATTGGTTGATTACTTTAATGGCTGCTTGTGTGCTCGCGGGTTTGACATTGCGGTTCAAAAAAATTATGGAAAAACCCTCGTTGGTGTTTACAAGTTTGTGGTTTGGTCTCAATGTTCAATGGCTGCCTTCAGAAAAGTACACGATTGGGTCATGGAAGAGAAAGAGATCGAAGATTTGCTAGTTTCATTTAGACTTAATTTTGTAATTGGTATAGTGAGTTCATGTATATATATCATGTACTATCTGCTACCTTAAATATCGTGGTATTGATCTAAAAAAAACCATAGTCTCTTTGGCCACAAGATATATACTCAGACAAGTTCAAGTCTTACCAGACATCCCTCACGGAAATAAAAAATTACGAACATGCTAAATGGAGTTGGTCGTTGGCTCTGTCATGCACAACTGCATAAGCCGATGGCGTGACATGAGCTAAGCTCGAAATCGCACCTGCTCCGCATATCCAAAACTAGAGAGTCGTTTGTAATTATGCTCATGAAGAAACCAGAGGCTTGCGAGTAGACGCCGGCAAGGTGCTGATCCGAGGTATAGACCATCGACCTAGACGAGAAGAAGGTAAAAAGCAAACGAGGAGGCCGGCCGAACCCCAAGTCGACGCCGAAAGCATCATGACATCTCATTAACGAGAGCATCGGCGTTGCCCAAAATGATTGACGGACTCTCCCCTATCCACAATCCGACAAATCTGTTTAGTTGGAAACCAACCAATATGTAACTTCCAGAAACAAAAGATCAATGCATGCGTTCTCCAATGTCCTCACAATATATTTTTCCTTGTTTCTTATAATGTACTGTATTTTTTATGTACATTTAGCTAAATTATAGCACTGGCGTTTTCAATAACTACCAACAAAAGTAGTAAGCTTAAATGCTTAATGAATATGTGATGGCTATGGCTATACTTTTCTAATTAATGGGTAGAGAAGGCGTACGCAGGCGGAGTGCAAGTTGAAATTAGAGCAAGCCAAGTACACCAGCAAGTGCGCACAAATCGTCGAGGTCAGAAATGATATACTGTACTAGTCGTAGACCTTTTACACAAACGGCACCCCCGTAAAAGGGTCCGCATTCCATTATTGACATAACGGAACAACCACCACAACATTCCAGGTTCAGCACGCCTCTTTACTACTAGTCGTAGACCTAGCGTGGAGAGTGCACACATGTCATGACAAACACGGGAGGAGCAGCATGTATATGGAGTAGCTAGGAGCGGGTGACGTACACAAAACACCGATCGTTCCATTTGGTTGCACCCACGCATGACATGCTTCCTCCCAATAAGTTGCACGTACGACGCGTGGGGCGGAGAACCTACTAGGCGTCTTTCATGCGCACGTATGCCAAACTGAATTCATTGTCACCCCTACGCCTCCTACACAACAAAAATATAGAGGAGATGACATGTCCCTCTGTCCAGTAATAACACAAGACGTTCCGGCAAACTGTTTTACTTGCCAAAACATCTTATATTACGGGAAGAATAAAGTAAATTATTTTGACCAATAGTAACCGAGAGTCATGGTTGGAGTGCCATTTTCCGTTAAACTTTACCAGATTAGTACGGAGTACATAAATATGAATAACAAATATGATCCCAACCCTAGAATACATGACGTTTTGATACGCTAAAATAACCTACAAACCGTCTTATGTTTTAGGTCAGCAAAAATAGATTTTAGAGTTATCGGTCCTAATTATATAGAGTGCACACGAATAGTTAGAAAAAATGCCAGCCACTCTAATTTAATACTATTCGTGTGCACTCTATATAATTAAATTAGTATTATTAGATTTTAGAGTTATCAGTCCTAATTATGAATGCCAACACTTGAATTATTTTCGAAAAAGTATTATTACAAGGAGTCTCCTCCAAACATACCAGCGAGGGAGAAGAAACACAAACACATAAGAATGCTCACGAGTCCCGTCTAGCTAGGTTATGTGCCCCGAAATTTGAAGCACGCACGCTGATCATGACGAAAAGAAAGATTAAAAAAGAAGGAAAGGCTATATGTTCTAAGGGGTTTTCGTCAAAATATTATGTCGAGATAGGTGATACATCTAACAATGGTTTTCTATAATGCCTAGATACAACTCTTAATATACAATGAATTGGGCAGTAAACTACAGTATAGATAGCGGTGTATACCTGGAGCGGTGTATTTTAATAAATTGCGCCTTCGTGCATCATGGTTTTTCCAGCAAGGGTTTTCACGTAAAAATTTCTTCTCATTTCTCTTATTTGATTTTTTAATTCACCAATATATATGTCTACTTGTACTAAGGGCCCTAATTTCTAAGTCTCGCTCTGAACCAGTGAAATCTCTTAGAACAGCGACCACCCCTCTCGCCTCCCTTAGGACCGACCCTGCTAGACTTGTTAGCTAAAAGCCAATATATTGGAGAAAAACTTAATTCAGGTATGTGTACATATACGTCTTAGCTAATTTGATGACTTCTTTCAACAACATGCAAAAGGATTGCGTGTCTTGTGTATATTAACACGAATAGAGAATGCTGTCAAAAAAAAAAAAACGGATAGAGAAAATGTTTACAAGACACAAGCCAGGAGCGTCTGATCATAGGCGATCGGCCTCCAAAAACCCCACTCGAAAGCAACTCTATTTCGATGATCATCCACGAATAATGAATGTGTGTACTTTGGAATTATTGCGGGCTGCGGGTTTAAAGCGGCGTGACGAGGAGATGAACCATGTATGATGTACTCCTAGGAGACGAGAGCGCCGATCCTTCCTCTGTCGACTGTCCCGTGGGGTCCCCGCCTCCAAAATTATAAATAGCCTCTTCTTCCCAGAATCCACTTCACTTTCCTTTCACAGGACCAAAAGCAGAGCACGCCCACCTCGCCCGAGCAGAGCAGAGCAGACATGGCTGCTCCTCCTAAACCCCACTCGTAACCATCCCCCAATCCCCAATTTCCCCACGACCATGAAGCTTGCCGTCGAGATCTCGGACGCGTCGGACCTGTCCCCGAAGGACGGCGCGCCCACCTGCAACGCCTTCGTCGAGGTCGAATTCGACGGCCAGAAGCAGCGCACCGCCACCAGGCTCGCCGACCGCTCCCCGCAATGGAACCAGACGCTCCTCTTCGACGTCCCACAAGGACACCCCGATTCCGGCATCCCCGTTGTCGACGTCTCCGTCTACCACGACCGCCGCCTCAGCGACCACAACGCGGCCCGCCCCAGCGCCTTCCTCGGCCGCGTCCGCCTCACCGGCGACTCCGTCGCGCCTTCACCCGACGACGCGTTCCTGCAGCGCTACCCGCTGGATAAGCGCGGGCTCTTTTCTCGTGTGTCCGGGGACATCGCGCTTCGCCACTACCTCATCCATGACCACGGTGGTCGCGCCGCCCACGACCATGCTGCGTTTGCTTCTAATTCTGCTCCTCCGATGATGAACGCGGTCGATCAGGAATATCAGCAGCAGCGTACCGATCCCGCCGCCGTCGGCGTGGACCCCGAGAGGATCGTCAGGAACGCCTTCGCCGCCGCCCCGTCCGAGTCCACGGGAAAGACCACCCACGAGCCGCGCGTATTCCGCTCGGTGCCCGCCTCCTCTAGTAGCAACAACGAGCCTCGCCGCGCCACGCTGCACGCCATGGCGGCGCCGTACCCACCGCCGGGGCAGACCGTCGTCATGCCGCGCCCCGCAGGCCCGCCACAACCCGCGCCGGCGCAGCCAGGCTCGGCGTACGGCCTCGTGGAGACCAGGCCTCCCCTGCCGGCGAAGATGGGCCCGCGCTCCTCCGCGGCCAAGATCGCGTCCACCTACGACATGGTGGAGCCCATGACGTACCTGTACGTCTCCGTCGTCAAGGCGCGGGACCTCCCGACGATGGACCTCACCGGCTCGCTGGACCCGTACGTGGAGGTGAAGCTGGGCAACTTCAAGGGCGTGACCCGCCACCTGGAGAAGAACGCCAACCCGGTGTGGCGGCAGACCTTCGCTTTCTCCGGCACGCACCTGCAGTCCAGCCAGCTAGAGGTGATCGTCAAGGACAAGGACGTGCTCCGAGACGACTTCGTCGGCCGCGTCGTCTTCGAAATGTACGACGTGCCCAGCAGGCTGCCGCCCGACTCGCCGCTCGCGCCGCAGTGGTACCGCCTCGCCGACGCCCACGGGAACAAGCAGCTGCGACATGGTGCTGGATTCGGCGAGATCATGCTGTCGGTGTGGCTGGGGACGCAGGCCGACGAGGCCTTCTCGGAGGCGTGGCACTCGGACGCGCACTCGCTGTCCCGGGAAGGGCTGACCAACACGCGCGGCAAGGTGTACTACTCGCCCAAGCTCATCTACCTCAAGGTCTCCGTCATCGCGGCGCAGGACCTGATCCCCGCCGACAAGGGCCGGCCGCTGGCGGGCACCATCGCCAAGATCCAGATGGGGAACCAGATCCGGCGGACGAGGCCGCAGGTGGGGACGGCGAACCCGGTGTGGAGCGAAGAGTTCATGTTTGTGGCCAGCGAGCCGTTCGAGGAGCCGCTGGTGGTGACCGTGGAGGAGCGCGTGGCCGCCGGGAGAGACGAGCCGATTGGGCGGTTGATCATCCCCGTGAATTCGCCGTACGTGCCGCGCAACGACCTGGCGAAACCCTTGCCGCCGAAATGGTTCAGCCTGTCGCGCGGGATGACGGTGGAGGAGGCGGCGGCGGGCGTGAAGGATCGGGAATCCTCCAAGACGTTCGCCAGCAAGATCCACCTGAGGATGAGCCTGGAGACTGCGTACCACGTGCTTGACGAGTCGACGCACTACAGCAGCGACCTGCAGCCGGCGGCGAAGAAGCTGCGGAAGAGCTCGATCGGCATCCTGGAGGTGGGCATCCTGAGCGCGCGCGGGCTGGGCGGCAACAAGAACCCGTACTGCGTGGCCAAGTACGGGTCCAAGTGGGTGCGCACGCGCACGCTGCTGGGCACGCCGGCGCCGCAGTGGAACGAGCAGTACACGTGGGAGGTGTTCGACCTGAGCACCGTGATCACAGTGGCCGTGTTCGACAACGCCAACCTCCACCACCAGCAGCACGAGCATGGGCATGGGCATGGGCATGGCGAGGGAGGAGGAGGCAATAAGGACCAGAGGATCGGCAAGGTGCGCGTCCGGCTGGCCACCCTGGAATCCGACAGAGTGTACACGCATTACTACCCGCTGATGGCGCTGAGCCCGTCGGGGCTGAAGAAGACGGGCGAGCTCCACCTGGCGGTCCGGTTCACCTGCACGGCGTGGGCCAACATGGTGGCGCAGTACGGGCGGCCGCTCCTCCCGAAGATGCACTACACCAACCCCATCTCCGTGCTGCAGCTTGACTACCTCCGGTTCCAAGCGATGCAGATGGTGGCGACGCGTCTGGGCAGGGCGGAGCCGCCGCTGCGGAGGGAGGTGGTGGAGTACATGCTGGACGTGGACTCGCACATGTTCAGCCTGCGCCGGAGCAAGTCCAACTTCTACCGGATCACTTCGCTCTTCTCGGGCGCCGTCGCCGTGGGCAGGTGGTTCGAGGGCATCTGCAGGTGGAAGAATCCGCTGACGACGGTCCTGGTCCACGTCTTGTTCCTGATACTGGTGTGCTACCCGGAGCTGATCCTGCCGACGGTGTTCCTGTACCTGTTCATGATCGGGTCGTGGAACTACAGGCGGCGGCCGCGGAAGCCCCCGCACATGGACACGGTGCTGTCACACGCGGAGCTGGCGCACCCCGACGAGCTGGACGAGGAGTTCGACACGTTCCCGACGTCCAAGCCCAGTGACGTGGTGCGGATGCGGTACGACCGCCTGCGTAGCGTCGCCGGCCGGGTGCAGACGGTGGTGGGTGACCTGGCCATGCAGGGCGAGCGCGCCCAGTCGCTGCTCACCTGGCGGGACCCCAGGGCCAGCGCCGTGTTCATCACGCTCTCGCTGTTCGTCGCGATCCTGCTCTACGTGACGCCTTTCCAGGTGGTGGCCGTCGTCGCCGGACTCTACATGCTCCGGCACCCCCGGTTCCGGAGCAAGCAGCCGTCGCTGCCGTTCAACTTCTACAAGCGGCTCCCGGCCAAGGGAGACATGCTCCTGTAACCAAATGTCTTATTCTTATTCTTTTTTTTGCATAGAGTTACTACTCCCACGTTAATTAATTATTGTTATTATTATTACGGCACCGATAAAATTATATACTCCTACACTGCTGCCTGGATGAGTTACACGATGGGTCACTTTGGCTGTTGGTGCGAGTTCATCTGTCATCTAAGCTCTGGAAAAGGTTCGAACGGATAGATACTCTGAACATTCAGAACCTTCCTCTGCAATTATTAAATTGCCGTCGGAAAAGCAAGAGAACAAAGCGGTAGATGCAACATTCCTTTCATCCAATTTTCTTGCTCCACCGCACCACACTCACCACATACTCCTACATGGTAGTGGTGTGTGTGTGCATATTCCACCCTTGTTTCTTTTCTGCAATGTGTAAAGGTAGGTACATTCTTCTTCTTCTTCTTTGGATACGTGCAGCGTGCGGAATAAAGTGGCTCCATGCTAACAAGAATATATAAAGTCGCTACAAGTATACAGTATTTGTTTTCAACTTCTGCGCTGTTGATGCTCATGTTTGGTACATACCACATATTCTTCTTCGTATCCCCTTTTTATCTTATTCACAAAGGAGCTGCCAAGGTGAGGTATATACTAGTACTCCTTGGTCGTATAAAAGTTTGTCTATGCAGCCGCATTTCGTTGATCGAATTACGTGTCTGGAAGGATCCAAATTTAACTCCACAGAGGCAACTTATTGATTAGGCCCAAAAGTTGGGTTTGTTGCTTCCTAGTGGTAGGGCATTCCCTTGTCCTTTCGTGCCATTTCTTTCCTTTTAGCTTGAGTGGCAAGTCTATGCATGCATCATCGCTTCGATTTGGCTGGCCAATCCAATTATCCAAAATTCAAGAATAGTACTAGAGTAAAGCTACAGCTACATGACTAGATAACAATCATGGACCAGCTCACGGTTTAGTCATGCCCATAGCATTGCCACTCTTTTTTCATCTCGTGTCACCAACTAGCATGTTCTCTAGGTGGTCGCAGTGCAACGAATGAAAAGGTTGTCTGATTAGGCGATCAAACAGTGCCCTCACGCATCGCTCATCGATGAATGGAACCTTTGATTCACTCATCTACGGCGAGTGGCCACCAGAAGAGCTTTTCTTTCACCTTCTTCGTTAGTAGTACCACGCGGGACCAATGGACAATGCTCAAAATATAATATGTTTCCAGTACTCCGAGCAACTACGGCATGGGCAGTGTTGAAATGTGTCTCCTAGTTCTGTCATGTGTAACGTAGATAGGAGTTCTAGAAGTTTTGGTTGTTGTTGGGATTGGTGCAAATATAAGCCGATCCTTCTCATTTCTTGTAACTCAACCCCATACACGCCTGCGGTTGTAACTATCTTCTAATCCCGAGTGAGGGTTTATGCTGGCCTATATTAACACGCAAAGCACCCGAGATCAAGGGCAAGCATAACCAAATATTTTGATATGGTATCAGAGCCCCTTTCTTCCTAGAGAACGCATCTGACCATGTCGCAAAACTCCTCTTCCTCCATGAACTCCAACGCTCTCGGCCATCTGGTCAGCGAGAAGCTAACCCGGGACAACTTCCTGCCGTGGAAGGCGCAAGTCCCGTCGGGCATCCGAGGCGCGCAGCTGATGGGCTTCCTCGACGGCACAACACGCGCTCCGGCTCAGGAGGTAGAGGTGACCGCAGGTGATAAAACTACAAAAGTGGTAAATCCTGCTTATGGCCTATGGCTCGCTCAGGACCAGCAGGCCCCGGGCCATATGCTCTTATCGATCTCTCGCGATGTGTTAGCACAGGTGGCGGACATTACGTCATCGTATGAGTTGTGGAAGGCTATTCTTCAGATGTACTCGTCACAATCTCAAGCACGGGTGATCCAGCTTCGCACCACCCTCGCCAACACCAAGAAAGGCGAGCTATCTGCCACGACCTACTTCACGAAGATGAAGGGGTTGGCGGATGAGATGGCTGCTGCAGGAAAGAAGCTCAACGAGGATGATTTGATCTCGCAGATCCTTGCGGGGTTGGACACTGACTACAACCAGTTCGTCTCCACAATCTCGGCGGCGAACCGATCTGCTGATGTGCCTCTGACTCTCAGTGACCTCTACGCCAGGTTCCTGGTTGCCGAAGGCAGATTGGAGGCACATAATCATGCATCGCAGTTCAGCGGCAGCTCCATCAACATGGCCTCGAAGGGAGGTCGTGGCTTCTCCAACAACCGTGGTGGCGGTGGAGTCAATTTCGGCAGTTTTGGGCGCGGAACTGGAGATGGCCGCCCCAACGTCTTCAACAACCACTCGCCACCCGCCTTCAACAACCAACAACCACGTCAGCCGTACACCGGTGGTCCTGTCAATCCATGGTAGGCCCCAGGCCGACGTGCCAGATCTGTGGCAAGACTGGTCACACGGCGCTCCGCTGCTGGAAACGGTTCGAGAAGAACTTCAAATCAACGCTCCTGAACGAGGAGAAGTCGCCGAACACTGCATCAACATCCTACGGTGTCGATACCAATTGGTATATGCACACCGGGGCGACATACCACATTACTGGCGAGCTAGAGAAGCTCTCTGTCCGTGACCGGTACAATGGCACCGACCAGGTGCATACGGCGAGTGCGTTAGGTATGGAAATAATGCATATTGGTCACACGCAATTTCATACTCATGATCGTCCTCTCCATCTCAATAATGTTCTACATGTTCCACAAGCATCTAAAAGTCTTATTTCCGCTCACAAACTTGCTCATGAAAACTCTGCTTACATTGAAACTTGGCCTGATTTCTTTTCGATCAAGGATCAGCAAACGGGGAAGGTTCTGCTTTACGCCAAGAGTAGGGGTGGCCTCTATCCTTTACCAAGCAAGGCGTCAATCCATGGAAGACATGTCCTCGGTGCTAGCCGACCATCCTCTTCCCACTGGCATAGGCGTCTAGGTCATA
>JAPCYS010003863.1:0-64821 GCA_028641055.1 Alopecurus myosuroides | reverse complement strand
CTTAGGGAGCATTACAAAACTTCGACAGCAAGTATCAAAAGTGCACAGGCGCACAATTTCAAAATAATTGTTTAAGTGGCACATCGGCCGACTGACGCATAAAAAGTGGCAGGAATTATTTGGCATTCTAAGTAGTGGTGTGCATCTTAGCCTTGCCCTTGCCATCAACTGTGGTAGCAGCGCCACCCGGATCAGCAGCAACGCCGGCTCGTGCAGGTGGAGGGACGATGGGTGTAGAGGTAGCGGGCGCAGAGTCGGCTTCAACCTTCTTCTTCGCCGCTTCTTCCCTTATCTTGGCAGCTTCTTCCTTCCATCGGGCAAGCATGTCGTATGGCTTGGGGCGGTCTGCCTTAATAACTTTGTCACTGGCATCATATGCAGGAAGAATAGAGTCAATGATCAAATTATCGGCGATCACACTGGCCGGGTGACGAACTTCCTTCTGGATGGCCTTAAAATCCTTCAGTGAAAACTTGGACCCGTCCTGGTTGAATTCTGGAAACCCGCCTATCAGCTTGGCCGGCTCTAGCTTAGGGAGATAAGCTTTAGCAAGCGCGAGTCCTCGGGTTACTCCAAAACGACAGGATGAGCGCTTCCAATGCCAAATCCACTCAGGAATAGTGGAGCAGGCTTCCAGCAACTTTTTCATGTTACTCGGCCCAGCACACGACAGTCGTAGCTCATCAAGAATCCATCCAACTCCGGCGCTGAGCTGCCGGATAGTGTCTTTAATAAGTTTTAGCTTGGTGGTGTCATCTTCTTCAGGGGTTACGTCACCCGGACCTGCTAAAAAGACAGAAAAAGTAATGAACAAGGAGATTCGGTTACTCACCCAGAGGAAATCCGGGTTTTGGTTGCTCAAGTTCAAGGATCATACCAGTTGCGGTGCGATAGATATCGGCAATTTGCACGGAGAGCGTTGTCAATCTGTCCTCAGCCATGTGAGCTCTTTTTCTATACTTTCTCGTGATTTTTCCGCTCCTACGAGCCTCGGTTTCAGCTGCTTCGCGAAGGGCCGTCTCCTTCTCGATGCGTTTGGTAGCCTTGGCCAGCTTCTTCTCAGATTGCGCAACAAAGTCCTATGTGGAAATACGAAGAAGGGTCAGTCGGAAATATTATACAAAGTTCCAAGCAAATTACTTAGTAATTCACTCGGAACTTGGGGACTATATAAGGAAGTAGATGGTATTACTCGGACTTACCTTGTGTTTGGTTATCAGGGCATCTAGAATATTTTCTTCATCAGCCCTCAAGGTGTAGAGGGAATCAAGCATTTGGGCAAACGTCATGTCCTCAGGACGAAGTCTTGAAGGACCAGCAGATTGGCCTTCTGGTTGAAGGACTTTTCCGGTTCTTGGGGTCGAAACCCGGACCGTCTGGGTATCTGGGTTAGGAGAGCCCGACCTGGTCTCCAAGATAATATCTTCATCTACCTCTTCAGAAGATTTGGGGCATGCGGTTTCCGGCTGAACTGGTTCCTTGAAGGGGTCTTGTTCTTGCCCGTCCTCAGCCTCATCATCAGCTCCAGTGTCCGTGTTAATATTCGGCTCTTCCTCTCCTTGCCTTTCCGCTTCAGGGATTTCCGGGTCACTAATGGTAACTTGGGCACTAAAGAAAAAAAAGAGGGGAAAGAGTGGTCAGCAGTATATGTTAAAAGTTAATGGGTGTAAAAGGGTATCGAGTAAAGAATACTTACCCGGTGTTCACAGCGTAATCCGGCGGGAGTTCGCTGCTGGAGGCAGATGAAGTTGTCAAAGGTACCGACTGCGGTACCCGGAATTGCCCAGCGAGTGGGTGGTTAGGAGATGGATGGCGCTGAGGAGATTTGGATGGCTGAGGTGGGGGAGTGCTGGCTCGGTGAGCAGGTGAAGTGGAGATACCCGGGTTAAGGGGATTGTCCCCCGGGGAATTCCGGGTCACCCTGCGCTTAGCCGGGAGGGGATCCTTCAAGAATGGTGAGTGTGACAATTGTTCATTAAGTTTACGCATAGTTTCGAAGGAGTAAGGCTCAGAAGACATGAAGGAGAAAGGAACCTTTGTAACCACTCCTCTGGCCTTCCTCTTGGTTCCGACTGTGGCTTCCTGGTCGGATTCGGTGGCTTCCGGGTCATCCTCTTCTTTTTCTTCCTCGTCCTCCAGCCCTGAAAGTCGAGTATGTATCAAATGAGAAAAAGATGAGTAGTAGGAAAATAATACAGGTAAAAGGTGAATGAAAGATTTGGGAAAGCACCTTCATCATCATCGGCCGGCTCATCCTCCTCTTCCGGGTCTCTGGAAGGAGGGGAAGTTTCAATCCTCCAGAAGGGATCTTCAACCTATGACCGAGGAAATGAAAGCAAGAATTAGAAGCTGCATAAAGTCAAAGTATTGAAATAAGCTATGGGAACCGGGTCTTACCGCTGGGGCCGGGTTTTCCCGAGTGACTGGGGGCAACCCGGCGATATTTCTTATCACCTCCAACTTCTCCGTCAGGAAGCCTTTGATGGTCTTGTTGGTGTCGCCGGTTGCGAAGTTCTTAGTGGAGTATCGAAGCGCGTCTGTGGTGTGCCCCGAGTACTCGTGCATCAACTTGGTACGGATGGAGTTGGGTTGGATCCGGAAGTCCACCCAAGTCTTCACCAAGTTGAGCCCAAGAAGGCCTTGGGCTGAGAGAACAGCTATCTTAGCCAGCAAGGGCTGGATCGCCTCCCTGTCCGAGTCAGGGGCAAAGGCATTGAAAGATTCGGAAGGCTCGAGGGGACTCTCCGAGTAACCCGGCAGCTTCCTCTCGCCGTCCGGGGAGGTGTCATGGCAATAAAAGAAAGATAATTGCCAGTGTTTGACGTGGGAATTTAGGTTGAGGGTTGACAAGTAAGAACTGCTCCGTCACCGCATTCGCGGCACGGTTTACACTGAAATAGTTCAATGAAAAGGGACAAACTTGGCGGAACGCACAAGTATGACTCGGATAAAACGATGAAATGGGTAATATTCAACATAGAGTTAGGCCCTATGTCAAATACCCGGAGGCCGTAGTGGCTTAGGACCTCCCGGAAGAAAGGGTGACCCGGAGGACGGAATCCCCGGGTCACGTGCTCAATGAAGCAGATTACCTCATTGTCGGCAGGTGTGGGTCGGGTCTCGTCGCCTGGTGCCCTCCAGTGTATGTCCTTCTGAGAGGGGAGGACTCCTAATTCGGCCAGCCCGTCCAGCTTGGCCTTCGTCGCTGTGGATCGACCCCAATTGGCCGATATGGTTTGGGTAGCCTTTGCCTGAGCCGGCTGTTTCCCTTGCCTTTTTGGAGCCATGGAGTCAACCTGCAAAACGCAAGAAAAAAAGGTGCAGGAAGTAAGAATCGGAAGTATTGGATTATCCGAGTTTGGAGTATCAGGAAAGTATGGAGACTAAAAAGAAATATCCGGGTATAGCATCACGGAGCAAAGATTGCGAGGTGTCCGGGTATTAAGTACGCCTGTGGGAATTATTGGTCACTTACGTATTGAGGTGAGTTTGGGGAACACGGATGGTTGCCCATGTCTCTACTGCAAGCAAAGTAACTGGAAAAGGAGGATTTTCCGGGTGTTAATGATATGCGCGGAAATTTGGACGAAATGGATCTAGGTTGGAAAACTTGCGAATGATTCTACGAAATAATTGGAGATTAATAGCGGTAGGAGGGTGGTGTGAGATTATCTAACCAGTTGTTGAAGGAGCTAGCAAGTATCTAAGCGGTTTAATCCGGCGCGGCATGAAAAGTGGCCCGCGGATCGACCTAGATCCAATCTAGAGTAAATCTAGAAATTGCAAGATCAAAATAATGGATGCGGGAGGCTTACCGGAGGACATTGGAGTAGCACGTGGCGGTGGCAAATAGCTCAATATGAATGCCCCTTTTGCGACTGCCGGCTAGATGCTCACGGGCGTGGCGGTGGAGGTCGGCGGCGGTGTGGGACGAACTGTGGCGGAGCGTAGCCTGCGACAGGTTGGTTCCGGCGACGGGCGCGAGGTCTCTGCGGCGGTGCTCTGCGAGTTCGGGCGCGGAAGAGAAGAGAAGAAGAAGGAGAAGTGAGCCGTTGGGGTTAGGTCGACCCTTAATTGCCTATTTATAGGGTGCGGGAGGATAAACCTAGGCCAACGGGCGAGAGCCGGAAATTGCGGATAAAACATATCCGCCCGGATTTTCCGAGATATGCTTCGAGTACTGAGCGGGATACCGGACGAAAAAGAGAAGGAGATTCTCTCCGTGGTATCAGAATCAATTATCGAGAAAAGTATAGAGTTTTGTCATTCGTATTAAAGCTTAGACCCGGAAGGTTAAGCAAAACATCTGGGGGAGAGCCGGGTTACTGTATGGCCACCTTGGAGTTAGGCCTAGCTATTTGTCAAAGCACTTTAACCCGGCCTCCATGCACTTGTGCATTTGATATTTTTGCAGGGAATAGCCAGCGCTTCAAGGGGGAATCCATGAAGCCCAAGCTATTCTGGGGACTACTGATGGAGGGATAATAACCCGGTAGGACAACTCCAAGGTATAACCCGGCCCAAAGGATGCTGCGCAGGATTCGGGTAAGGATAAGGAAACTTCTGGAAGGCCCATAGTTTGTAAGCCTCGTAACCCGGATTGTGGGTTGCGGTAAGGAAAGCTAAGGTTTATATGCGGTGTCCGGGTAGGATTCAGGGTGCGCATTGGAGGGCAAGCCAGGGGGTACGGGTGCTTTATAAACCGACCCTTAGGTCGTTTAAGAGAGATCCAAATCCTAGCAATATCGCCTAATATCGAGTATCCAGTGTAATTCGAGAGTTGAATTATTGCCTTACGATCGGAGACTCGGCGATTTGATTGCCGGCTACCAGATCGATTATCATCATGTTTTCCTCGGAGCTAAACCCTCTCCCAAACGCCTGTGTCGTCTTTCCCCAAGATAAGTTACCCCCGGTAACGTCTGCCGTGATTATCCCACGACAATAGGCCTTGGCCAAAGCAAGCCTGCGGGTTACCCCAATCCGGCACGCTGACCGTTTCCAATACTCGATCCAGGCAGGGATGGTAGAACATGCGTCAAGCATATCGTTCAAACCACATACGCCATCACCCGGCCACTTCAGCGCCTCCAAGGTCCACTTGGTGTCGACTGTGAACTGCCGGACTACAGCCTTCAACGTCTTCAGTTTTTCAATATCATTTTCATCCGGTTCTTCCTCACCTGGAACTGCAGTAAAACAGAAAAAGTTAAAGCAATACTATCCGGGTATCTTGCGGAATGGAAAACCCGGGTTATAATTGGCAAGTTATAGATTTTTACCAAGCATAGTGCGATAAGTATCGGCAATTTGAGTTGAGATCTTCTTCAGCTTATTTTCAGCATTGTGGTATTTCTTCTTATACTTTTTTACATCCTTGTCGAGATTCTGCACTTCAACTTCTAGTTCTGCACGCAGCTTTGTCTCGGCCTAGAGGAGCTGGTTGGTTTTAGCCAACACCTCCTCAGACCGGGTCACTTGTGCCTGTGGAAGAAGGAAAGGGAAAAATTAGTCGGATGTAAGAAAAAGCCAGATATGAAAGGTTATACAGTTATGGAAGTACCGAGTAAACTTTTCATAGTTAACTCGGAACTTGGGGACTAGGTGAATATATACACAACATTGATCAAAATTACCTGGTGCTCAGCAGCCATGGCCTCAAGGATATCTCTCTCAGTGGTCTTCAGGGCAAATAGCTCATCTAGCATTCCTTCGTAGGAGAGATCACCGAGCTTTGGCCTGGAAGAGTCGGGGTTCTGGTTACCCGGAGGCGGGGTCCTTTCCTTCTTGGGGGTGGACACCCGGGTCGCATGGGTGTTGGGAGTGGGATCACCCCTCCCCGTGCCCAGGATCTCGACGTCATCATCCCCGGGTGTGTGTGAAGGAATAGGATATTCGGCCTCCTGCTCGGCCGGGTCTTTCAGCAGGTCTTCTTCTTTATCTTCTTCTTCAATGCCGCCAGCCGCGGCCTTCACAGTGTCTTCCGGGTCCTCCATCGCCGGGTTATCCACATCCATATCGTCCGGGTCACTGATCGTGACCTTGGCTCTGAGAAAAGTGAAAGGAACAGTTAGTACATGATGAATGGAAATTGTGAAAAGAACTAGTGTATCGAGTAGCAAGAAAAGTAACTTACCCGGTATTCACAACAAAATATGGTGGAAGATCGTTGCTAGACCCGGAGGAAGCTGATAAAGGGTCGGAAAGTGAGACCCGGAACTGCCATGCTAGTGGGTGGTTTGGAGAAGGATATCTTTGGGGAGAGTTGGAAGAATGGGTTTGGGGAATACCGGCTCGGCGAGCTGGGGACGAAAGGATACCCGTGTGAAGAGGATCATCACCCGGAGAATTCCGGGTTACCCTGCGCTTGACTGGTGCGGGTTCCTTCAAGTGTGACGAATCGATCAAACGTTGGTTAAGCTCGCACATGTTAGCGTACCATTATGGTTTGGAGGCAATAGAGGAGTAAGGCACCTTGAATACAACCCCCGGGCCTTCCTCTTCGTCCCAACGTCTATTTCCGGCTCTGCCTCGCTCTCATCAGATTGGGTGTCCTCTTTATCCTCCAGCCCTGGTAAGCATAGCATATTGTCGGAAAAATGGAAAAAAGTTGGTCGGAATAAGTTAACGGAAAGGGAGATGAGCGAGACTCGGATTTTACCTTCGTCGGAGTCAACCGGCTCCTCGTCCTCCTCCGAGTTTTCGGAAGGAGGGGGTATCTATCTTCCAGAAAGCGTTATCTTCTTGAGAGAAAGACACATTGACAAAAGTTAGTGATTGTGCAAGAAAAGTGTCAGTCGGTAAAGGGGTGATAACCGGTTCTTACCGCTAGGGCCGGGTTATCGCGTGTGAAAGGGTCCAAGCCGGCTATGTTCCGAATCACCTCCAGCTTCTCGGCCAAGAAATTTTTCATAATCTTGTTGGCGTCCGAGGCCGGGTAATTCTTCTCCCAGTAACAGAGAGAATCGGTAACGTGTCCAGAGTAGCTGCATAAGAGCTTGGGCCGGATACTATTGGGTTGGATCCGGCAACTAACCCAGGTCTTGATTAAATTGAGCCCAAGAAGACCCTGGGCCGACAGTACATCAAGCTTACTGAGGAGAGGCTGCCTCTCGGCTTCAGAGGCGAAGGAGTTATGATTATCAAAAAGATCGAGAAGGTTATCGGTGAAACCCGGAAGTGGCTTTTCGCCGGATGGAGAAGTATCCTGGCAATAAAAGTAGGTTTTCTGCCAGTGTTTGACGTGCGAGCTGAGGCTCAGAGTCGGCATGAGGGAATTCTTCCGCCTCTGGATGGAGACCCCTCCACAGACTAGAAGGGCCCCATCGCCGCTCTCTCGGCACGGTTTGCATTGAAAAAGTTCAAGGAAAAGAGCCAGATTTGGTGGAACGCATAGATACGACTCGCACAAGACGATAAAATGAGTAATATTGAGCATAGAGTTGGGGCCTACGTCAAATACCCGGAGCTTGTAGTGATCTAGCAGCTCGCGGAAGAAAGGGTGACCCGGGGGACGGAAACCCCGGATCACATGTTCGACGAAGACTACCACCTCGTCTAGACCCGGAGAGGGCCGGGTCTCCTCCCCAGGTACCCTCCAGTGGATATCCTCCCGAGCGGGCAGAACACCCGACTTTGCGAGCTCGTCTAGCTTGGCCTTGGTCACGGTCGATCTCGCCCAGTTGGCGGAGATCGACTGACTCGGCTTTGGCTTGCCGGCCGGGTGTTTCCCCTTCAGTTTAGCACTGGACTTAGGTGCCATGTGTGTAATCTAAAAAGAAGACAAAGTGCAGAGTATGAACAACCTGAGACCCGGAAATGGTGGTTATCCGACTTAGTGAGAAGTACATGCAAAAAATTTCCGTAGATTGGATCTAGCCGAGAACACATATGGAAAAATTTGCGATTGCTCGTATTGAAGATGTGTTGTGAGGTGCGCAATTGGATTTAAACCAGGCATTGGCCATGAAAGTGCTAGGTATGGAGTGTGCAATCAATGAGGAATAAAAGGAACATATAGAGGCAAAGCTAGATCCAATCTACCAGCGAGAAATCAAAGGTTAAATCCAAGGAGTTGAAGGAGCTTACCGGACGGATCTAGGTGGAAGCGCGGCAGCGGCGGATGGCTTGACGGCGGCGGACCTAGGGTTCTCCGGTGGGCTGCTTGACGGCGCAGCGGCGTCGCGGGCGCGGGCGCGGCGGACGGACGGCGGCGGCTCGATTCCGGTGACGTGCTCGTGGGCGGCGCGGCGGTGCGAGCTCGAGCTTGAGGGTGAGGGCACCGAGAGGAAGTGGAGATGAAAAGATGGGGGGAAATGATGAGTGGATCTGAAAAATGACGGTTGGGTGCTTATTTATAGGCACAGAGCGGGAAAGTGCCCTAGAGTTGGGCGGGAAAGGCCAAAAATTTCGGAAAAAAAGATATTCAGCCGGATATTTTGGGATAAGCATTGAAGGCGCCCGTTACGAGATATCCGGAAGAGATTGAAACAGATTGCAAGCGCGATATTCGTACTAACTAGCGAATGGTGCGAGTCCGGGTCTTACGTGTTTTCTCAGAGTGTTGACCCGGGAAAACAATGTTTGACTCAGGAAAAGCCGGGTTACTATATGGACCACCTATGGAGATAGGCCTAGCTATTATCAAAAGCACTCTAACCCGGTATTTTATGGGTTTGTATGTTTATTGTTTTGCAGGGAATAGCGTGCGCTTCATGGTTGATCCCGCGAAGCCCAAGCTATTCTGGGGACTACTGACGGAGGGATCATAACCCGGTAGGCTAACACCAAGGTATAACCCGGACCAAAGGGAACCGCGCAAGACCCGGCTCAAGGAAGAGGAATTTCTAGAAGGCCCAAGAAGTAGTGTAGGCCTTGTAACCCGGCTTTTGGGGTTACTATTAGGAAACTTAGGGTTTGTATGCGGTGACTGGGTAGGACTCCTATTATGCCTTGGATAGGAAGCCAGGGGGCCGAGTAAGATATAAGCCGGCTCCTAGGGCTAGGAAAAGAGAGCTTCACCAGATATTCGAGTATCCCTGTAATACAAGAGTTGATATTATAACCCTAGATCGGAGACTCGGCGACTTGATTGCCAGAGCTACCAGATCGATTGATAGCATGATTTCTCCTGAGATAAACCCTCTCCCAAACACCAGAGTCGAATTGTCCCAAGATAAGTTACCCCCGGTAACGTCTGCCGTGATTATCCCACGACAGGTTTCCAACACATTATATGTTTGGGAATGACTACTCCAACATTTGTGTGGTAGAGAGAAGTTCCCCATCTACTGAAATTGTCTCTTTTGAAATACCCATTGGAATTATAGATCATGTTATAGATAACCGTTATGCCGGTGATTGAACTGTCCATCCTAGTGAGCACTTGCTTTATATTAAACAATTGTGTGAGTTGCTTAAGATTGCAGGTGTGCCAAGAGATTTAATCATGAGGATATTATTTTCTATATCACCGAAAGGAAGAGCATGGGAATGGTATAGGTTATTGGACGATTCACATTTTCTAGATTTGAAGGAGATTACATATCTCTTTTATTTCAAATTTTATCATCTCCAGGAAATACATCAAGATCGGAAGTTTATTTACAATTTTTGGCCTCGTGATGGAAAGTATTGCCCAATCTTGGGGGAGGCTGAAAATATTAATGCTTAAATGCCCCAATCATAAGCTTCCCAAGGAGATTATTATTAATAATTTTTATGCAAGCTTTTCACGTCTGACAAGGACCTTCTTGATGCCTCTTCTAATGGTTCCTTCATGAACAAGAAGATTGATGCTAAATGGGATCTTATTGAAATAATTCAACGCAATACTAAAGATTGGGAGATGGACAAAGGTAAAGAGCCAGGTATAAACTATGAATACGATTGCATTAACTCTTTTGTTGAAACTGAAAACTTTAACATGCTTACTGCTAAATATGGGCTCGATTCTCAACTAATTGTTGAACTATGAAAATCTTTGCCTCTCATGTTAGTATTCCAAAAGTTAAGTGGGACAAGTATTATGAACTTTATAAGGATAATATGAAAGAGAAAGAATTATCTAGTAAGAAATACTTGTTAACACTGTTGATCCTGTTTTACCCGTTGTTCACTTTAAGAAACCACCTTTTCCTGTTAGAGTAAAAAGAACACTCTTTTGCCAATAATATTGTGAACAAAACTGTAAGAAAGTTATTAAACCCGAAGATCAAATAATTATGGAACCTACGCTTCACATGGTTAAAGATCTTGTTGCTGAAAATGTTGATGTATGTGATATATTATTCTGTGAGGCTGCCTCTAACCTAGTGGCACCTAATAAACATCATAGACCTGCTGTTGGCACACATGTTGTTTCTGTCAAAATAGGTGAACATAATAATTATGGACTTTGCGATTTGGGATGTTCAAGTGACATACCTTTTTCTCTCAATCAAGAAATAATGAATGAAATTGCTCCGTGTGAAATTTAAGACACCGATGTAACTATTCAGCTTGCCAACAAAAGACTATTTCATTGTAAGATATGTTGAAGATCTATGTGGTAAGGTAAAATACATCTCTGACTTTTAATACTTGGTTCAGTTGAAGATAAAGTTTGTCCTATTATATTTGGTAGACCTTTCCTTAATACATGTGGTGATGTTATTGATTCTAAGAAAGAGAACACGTTTGTCATATTTGGTGATGCACATTATGAATTAAATTTTAGTAAGATTGCTAGACAACGTCACGATAAAGAGTTACCTAACGAAGATCTAGCTATTGAAATAATTGTCTCTATTTCTATTCATCCTAATGATCCTTTGTAGCAATTCATGGAAGAGTACGAGAATGACATTTATATGCGGGAGCAATGAATTTGAGGATATTTTCCTCGATCAGCCTGCTATTATCAAACACAATTATCCTGTTGAATCTTTAGGGCCACCTTTTCCACCTAAAGGAGACCCAATGTTTGATATTGAAGTTCTTCCTTACACACTCAAATATGCTTATTTAGATGAAAAGAAAATGTATCATGTTATTGTCAGTGATAACCTTTCACAGTAAGAACAAGAATATTTCTTGGAAACACTCCAAAAACACCGCAAAGCTGTTGGTTATACTTTGGATGATCTTAAAGGCATTATTCATGTTCTATGTCATCATTCAATTAATATTGAGCCTGATGCCAAGCCTGTGGTTGATCATCAACGCCGATTAAATCCAAAGATGAAAAAAGTGGTGAGAAGTGAAATATTGAATATTCTCGAAGCTGGTATTATTTATCCTATTGGTGATAGTAGATGGATTAGGCATATCCATGGTGTTCCCAAGAAAGGAGGTAACTGTTGTTGCAAATGATAAAAGCGAGCTTATTCCTCAAAGAACCGAAGTAGGATATAGAATGTGCATTCATTTTAGAAAATTAAACAAAGCTACGAAGAAGGATCATTATCCTTTGCCTTTTTTTATCAAATGCTAGAGAGGTTGTCTAAAAAAAATTACTATTGCTATTCGGATGGTTATTCTGGTTTGTCTCAAATCCATGTTAAAAATCAAGACCAAGAGAAAACCACTTTCACCTGTCCTTATGGTACTTATGCTTATAGACGTATGCCTTTCGGTTTATGTAATGCACCTGCTACTTTTCACAGATGTATGTGTGCTATTTTTCATGGGTTTTGCGAGGAAATCGTGGAGGTATTCATGGACGACTTCTCTATCTATGGGTCTTCTTTTGACAGTTGCCTCCATAATCTTAACAAAGTTTTGCAGTGTTATGAGGATACTAATGTTGTTCTGAATTGGGAGAAATGCCACTTTATGGTGAATGATTGGTCATAAAATTTCTTAAAGATGCATTGAAGTTGACAAGGCCAAAGCGGATGCAATTGAAAATATGCCCTATCCTACGTACATCATAGGTATACATAGCTTTTTTGGTCATGCTGATTTCTATAAGAGATTTATTAAATTCTTTTCTAATACTTTAAGACGTCTTACCAATCTTCTTAAAAAAGATATTCCTTTTGTTTTTCATGATGATTGTAAAGAAGCCTTTAAAGTTCTTAAGAAAGCTCTAATAACTGCTCCTGTTGTTCAACGGCCTCATTGGAATTTTCATTTTGAAATTATGTGTGATGCTAGTGATTATCCTGTAGGAGCTGTTTTAGCAAAAAGAGTAGATAATAAATTAAATTTTATTCATTAGGCTAGTAATACTCTAATAGTGCTCAAAGGAACTATGGTACCACTGAGAAAGAGTTTTTAGCTGTTGTTTTTTGCTTGTGATAAATTTAGTCAGTACATTGTTGATTCTAAAGTCACTATTCATACTGATCATGTTGGTATTAAATATCTTATGGAAAATAAAGATGCTAAGCCTAGGCTTATTAGATTTGCATATTGTTGATAGGAAAGGAGCTGATAATATTGTTGCTGATAATTTATCTAGAATGGAAAACATTCCTGATGATCATATTCCTGTTAATAATAGTTTTCTTCATGAACAGCTTGTTTCTATTAAGGTTAACTCACGTGAAAATCCTTGGTATGCTGATTATGCTAACTTTATTGTTTCTAAGTTTTTGCCTCCAAGCTTTACTTATCAATAGAAGAAGAAATTATTTTATGATTTGAGGCATTACTTTTCGTATGACCCATATTTATAGAAAGAAGGTGTAAATGGAATTTTAAGATGTGTACCTGACCATGAGCAAAAAGATATATTGAGGATATGTCATAATAGTCCTTTACAATCAGGTTTTTACTGGCCTACTCTATTTGAAGATGCAAAGAAAATTATTGCTACTTGTGATGAATGTCAAAGGGTTGGTAACATTAGTAGAAGTTATGAAATGCCAATGAAATTTTCTCTAGTTTTTAACATTTTGATTGTTGGGGATTTGACTTTATGGGTCCTTTTCCATCTTCACATGGCTATACTCATATTCTTGTTTCTGTTGATTATGTTACTAAATGGATAGAAGCTATTCCAACTAAAAGTGTTGATCATAAAACCTCTATGAAAATGCTTAAAGACATAATTTTCCCTAGGTTTGGTGTGCCTAGATATCTCACGACCGATGAAGGTTTTATTTCATTCATGGTGCTTTTAGAAAAACTCTTGCTAAATATGATGTTAATCATAAAATTACTTCATATTATCATCCTCAAACTAGTGGTCAAGTATAACTATCAAATAGGGAGATCAAATTAATTTTGCAAAAGACTATTAACAAATCTAGGAAGAATTGGTCTAAGAAATTTAGCGACTCTTTGTGGGCATATAGAACTGCTTATAAAAATCCTATGGACATGTCTGCTTATCAAATGGTTTATGGAAAAGCTTGTCATTTACCCGTTGAGCTAGAACATAAAGCTTATTGAGATGTTAGAGAACTTAATTGTGATTTCAAATTAGCTGGTGAGAAAAGATTGCTAGATATGAGTTCTTTATATGAATAGAGAAGTGAAGCTTATCAAAATGCAAGCATCATCAATGTACTTGGCACCAACATTGTTGAATGCGGTGGCAAATGTCTTGAGTCTTTGGTATATGTCTTCATGGTTCTCACCATCATGCATATAGAACCCTTCGGCCTCATTGCTCAAGGCATCATACCTATTCCTTTGCATACTTTCATTGCCCACAAACATGACGACAAGAGCATACCATGTTTCTTTGGCGGTGGAATATTTTTGAAAATGAGGCATGTGGTTTGGACCCACGGCTTGTTGAAGAATAGACAAGGCGGTATAGTTGAGTTGACAATCTACGAATTCACAACCTCGTTGCTTCGTTGGGGTAGTGTGATTTGATTGTGTTGTGTAGGTTCCACGTTCTGTTGATCCGGTAGTGCGCCCTGCCATCTCAGGTGCATCAACCTTCTGAAGTTACTCCTTCCTCCTACTGGTCAATGAAACCTTGGTTACTTTCTGAGGAAAAACTTCTCCTGTGCTCATCATACCTTCCTCTTGGGGTTACCCAACGAGTCCAAGACCTGCACCATCAATAGCTTCTCCTCCACCAGCGTTGTTGATGACAATGCTTCACTGGCTAAGTAAGAGACGACTCCACCTAGCTTCATGAGGTAGAGAAAGCTTCACGATGACTAGTTCCATAAGGGCTTCAACTCTAAGCAGGGGGTCAAACGGGAACGAATGAGTAACAAGCGTTACTCAACAAGTTCATGATATATATAGTGGGTAGTTTGATGCACTAACTATAGCTTTAGAGTCAAAAGAGTCATAAGCTAATGCAAGGATTTGTAAATATTTCTTCAAGAGGTTGCTTTTATTACTGAAAACTATGCCCGCCAGACCATCACAGGACTAGAACTTCATGGAGTTGCCTTTCCTGTAGTGTTCGCAACTCTTTCTCGGAACAGGGGTAACATGCCACATCCTTTTACACTCTATAGAGGTGCGTTAATTTACCCATAGGCGATCAACACCATGTTGCACAACCAGGTTCGAGTTCCTCTCCACACCCACTTAGGTGTGGGGCCTGATACGTCTCCAACGTATCTATAATTTATGATGTTCCATGTTGATATTATGCCAATTGCTACATGTTTTCCATATGTATTCCTACGTTTTCTTACGTTTTCCGGGACTAACCTCTTGACAAGATTCCATGTGTCGGATCCTTGTTTTCTGCTGTTTTTAGTTTCAGAAAAGTTGTTCTGGAAATATTCTCGGTATCGGACCCCCACGAATCCCGAAGTTCCTATTTTTCGCGGAGGCTTCCAGAAGTCCGAAAAGGAGTCGAAGACGGGCACCCGGGGGCCCTCACCATAGCCAGGAACGGGACCCCATTGGCCGCGCCTAGGGGTGGTGAGGCCACCCTGGTGGCCCACCGACATCGCCCTTTCGCCCATATATATATCCCCTGATGCATAAACCCGAGAAGAATCGGTGAAATTCCACGAAACCTTCTGCAGCCGCCGTCATCGTCAACCCAAGTTTTGGGGGGGGGAGATCTCTATTCTGGCACCCTGCCGGGACGGGGAAGTGCCCCCGGAAACCATCTCCATCGACTCCACCGCCATCTCCATCGCCGTTGCTATCTCCTATGATGAGGAGGGAGTAGTTCTCCCTCGAAGCTGAGGGCTCTACCGGTAGCTATACGTTTCATCTTTGTCTCCCATGGTGTGATCTATATGTGATCGTGAGCTTTGTAATCTAGTTGAATTCGTAGATATTATTCTTCATCTATTATGCTACTCAAGTGATTTTTGTTATGAGATCTCCGTAAACACTTTGATCACGGTGTAAAGGTGATAGTGTGTGCACCATGTGGTTTAGCATTATATTTACATTTTGTGTTGGATAACCCTATGAAATTGTGGTGTTTGCGTGGAACCATCTGGGTCCCATGGTGATAGCGCGGGGTTACTTAGTTGGGAAAGTGCTTACTCTGAGGAGTGTTGTTAAAGTCCTACGCATGGATTGGTGTTGTTATTCGACGAGAGAGTGGTTTGGAGTAGCTGATGCATGTAAAATGCATACATGAACTTTGCATGTTACTACTTGTTTTTCCTACATATTAGCAACTTATATTCATGTTTTATAATGATTTGGGGGATTTTCTGAACAATCCCCCTTCTTTTGGTTCTAACCCTGTTTTTCTAGAAAACGTACTTTTTAGTGTTTCAGACTTTCCGGGAGCTTCGGGACTCCAAAAAGGGTAAGGCCAAAGAGCACGGTTCAGAATTTTTGATACGAAAACCATGGGCCAAAGTTGAGGGCCAAAAGGCCAACCAGGTGGAAAAAAGGACCCTCCACGCGGCCAGATTCCTTGGCCGCATGTGGGGCCCCTTTTTGCCCCCGTGGCTCCGATGCCGTCGATCTTTCTTCTCCCGAGTGTCTCGTGACCTAAAAACGACTATATAAAGGGTCCCCTGGCCTTTTCGAGAAGGAGGCGGCGCGGAGAGACGAAACCACGAAACAGAGATAAAGAAGGCTGCCGCCGGAGAAGATCGGAGGGGGGAAACGCATCCGGGATCACCCCCGGAGGGCTCCACCCCCCTCCGGCGTGTTCACCATCAACATATACAGCAAGATCAGCTGCATCTCTCCACTGTAATCTCTTGGCAAACACGATGTATGATGCAATACTATATTCCCTTGATGTATCGTGTCTCCTCGTCTATGTTTGAGTAGTGAATTGTTCTTGGCAATGGTGAAATAGTTCGTTGATTGGTTGCATACAAGTTTGTTATCTTCTATGATTGTCTTTATGTACAATATATGAGTGCACGTATATGTTGGGGAATGCATGTAAGGTGATCAACGGTAGCATAATGGAATAGTGGTGACTTGGGAGTGACAGTAACCTGAGACCGAGCCAGAAAGTTAAGTTATTGGGGGATATATATAGGGGACCTTAGAACGTAAGGCTATGGTGGTACTTTATGTCTTAATCAATCTTGTGCAGTAATTTACTTGGCCACATGATCTATCATAAGGGGTTGTGGATCATTTACTTCACTATACCTATTCATGGCTCCTTCCTAGAAGAAACAACTAAGACTAAAACATGTGCTTCACTAATTGTGAAAACCACACGAACGAAACACCTATTGCTAGAACACTTTCTCCCTTGAGATACTTGAGATATTTGCTGCTTGCTACTTGTGAACTTGCCTAGAAACTTGCTTTAGAAACTTGCTTTATGATTACTTGCATTTTAAACTTGCTTCACTAGTTACTAGACAAACCACACTCCACGTCACTTACTTTTAATTAGTTAGTTCCTTTTAGTCAAACTTATTGCTTTGCATAAACAGCCATATAAGTGGGTTATAGGGCTTTAGAAAATAGATAGCTTACCTTCAGCTCCTCGTGGGTTCGACACTCAAATACTTATCGAAAGGTACTACAATTGATCTCCTGCACTTGGGAGTCATCAAGCACTTTTCTGGCGCCGTTGCCGGGGAGCATTGTGTTAAGCTTTTATTCTTGTTTGCATTGCATACTAACATATAAACCTAAAACACACAAAAAAATTATAAAATGGAAAACAACCAAACAATTTTAGAACTGTATAATATCTACCTTGAATTAGGACATGAAGTGTTTGAGGAGAAATTGAAAAATTATTTGCACAACAATCATATTTGTGGTAGTACTAATTCTTTGAACACCTTTATTGTTAAGGAATACCTTGAGCTTGGGGAAGTTTGTATTGATGAATATGATATTATTCGTCCCCCTACTATTGAGGATAAAAATGATATACTTGCTGATTCTATGGAAATTTTTAAGCTTGGGGAAGTTGGTTTTGATGAGCATGATATTTCTAGTTCCCCAAGCTTGGAGGAGAAAATTCACTTTGATGATACTATGCCTCCTATATATGATGATTGCAATGAAAATTATGAATGTTTAACTCCCACTATCACTAATGAGTATTTTACTTATGTGGAGAGTAGTGGTTCTTTTATGCATGTGGCTCATGATAAGAATGTTTTATGTGATATTCATATTGTTGAATCTATTCATGATGCTACTGAAAAGTATTATGAGAGAGGGAAACATGGTTACACATATTTCAACAATATTAACTTTCCCCTCTTTATGTTGAAAGTATTGAAGTTGCACTTGATCTACCTTTCTATGCTTGCTATTATGTGCTTCTTTTATTTGTTTCATTACAAAATGCCAATGCATAGGAAATCGGTTAGACTTAAAAATAAATTGTTTAATATTTTTTGTTGTTCCTTATGCTTTAATTTCCTATTAGGTTTGAGCACACATTTATGTCTTTACAACATGTAAGATACCTTTACCTACTGTTATGTATCATTTAGTTTAAGATTTTCATTTTATAAAAAATTTGGGAAAGTAAATGAGAAGGATGAGTAATGGAGAAGTTGGGGTCGACCTTGAACATGTGTTGTTCATGCCAATGAAACCTTTGCAAAGTCTCTATCATTAAAACTTTTTCCAAAGCTAAATAAAATAAAAATATTAGTTCACTACTGTAACATCACATTTCTGTCTTATTTCTCATCTTAAATGGCAAGAATAATCTTATATGAGAGATAGGATTAAACAATAGTAATTAGCTGTCCAGAAAACAGATTCCTGAACTTCACTGCGAAAAATGTTTAAAATCACAGAAGTGGAATTTTAACCTGGTAATTTACGACAGAAATATTGAGTTATCACTACATATTTCTTTAGTTTTAAGTTTTCTGATTTGAGCAACTTAAGTGCCTCTAAAAATTCACTCTTTATGGGCTGTTCAGTTTTTGGCAGATTAGTCTTTATTTTGCATTGCTTTCATTACTTGTGTTTTGTGTGGTTCTTTTGATCAAGGAGCAATGCACAACTGTAGTAACAGTAGTTAATATTTAGAATCAACTCATGATGTGTATTTGCTGTACCTATGTGGATTTTATTTATGGAGGCACTAACCCCTCTAATCAAGTTTTAAGTTGAGATTTGTGTAAGAAATTTTTTTCAGGAGGAAGAGTTGAGTGAGATGAACAAAGATCAAGAAGGACAACCAATAAAGCTTGGGGATGTACCCCTGGGCTCACCCTACATGTATCAAATAAGTACAACAATCTAAGCTTGGGGATGCCGAGCCACCTCACTCCAACCATCATGATGTTAAGTAAGTAAAGCCTAACTATATGACTATTAAGAAAGCGCTTTACGGGAGGCAACCCGGTTGTTTTTGTTTGGATTTTCCTAGTGTCCTATTGCTGTCTCAAGATATTAGTTTTTGTTGTTTTAATTCTGGAGTTTTCAATAAAGATTCAAGTCAAACCCATTTGGACTTATAAATTGCTATCCTAGTGCATGAAATTTCTGTTTCAGCACGAGTCTGCTCACCGTATGATTTTACGTTTTTTATTGGTATGTCGGATTGAGCTAATTTTTTAGTATGTTCTGAAAATTTTTTTCCTCTGTAAGCACAAAAATTGACTTAATTGTTTGACGAGTCTAGCTTAGGGAAAAACGTTTGTTTTGCTGCTGTTTCTTTTCTGAACAGATTCTGCCTTCTTTTGTTTTATGCACTCTTTGGGCTTGGGAATCGAATTTACATGATTCTTTGAAGCAATAGAGTGAACATACAACATAATGAACCTTATTGTCTATCTACTGGAGCATTTGATTTGGAATTTTGCACAGCAAGCATGTGATTTGTTTGTCCTTGCTAATCTCACCCCACAGAAAAAGAATGGGAGAAACATGTTTTGTGAAGTTTTTTCACAGGGAATAGAGGAGCTACGCATCAAGACATCCAAGAACGGTGAAAGCCATAAGATTGGGGATGTGATGAACACCCCACTGGAGCTACACTCTTTTGGTTAGCACACGTCTACTTTCTGTTTTTCTAAGCAAAGCATTTATCGTAGAGACTTGAAGCGTCTAGTTTTTGTTTTTACTTTTGTTTTGATAAAACCACACCCATCATTTTATATGAGATTGAGCTACTAGAGTTTGGGGTTGGAATGTATTGGATGCTAGTATTATGACTTGGAATAGGGATGCCATGGTTGATTTGAAGAGCTACATATGTTTGCATGATTTATAGGCTTTTTATGTGTAGAAATTTGCAATAATGTTGTCTTGAGCTATCTCTTATTCATGTCCTTGATGTTAATTGCTGGTTTATTTAGTTTGTCATGAAATGAGTAGTTCTATGGACATATGCATGCATAGTAGCTGGTAAACTATCTCCCTCTTGCTAGAAAAAAAAGTAAAAAATTCCAACAAGTATAAACTTGTTTCCAACACCCTTTACCCAAGTATTTCCAGTGAGTCCACCATATCTACCTATTAGCTTCAGAGATATTCCGAGTATGTTCACCATGTTATAGTGTTATTTATGTTCTAAATTAAGATATTCACTTTATTATTTGTCATGAGCTGAATTTGGGATAGTACTCTCACGAACTTTTGAATGCACACCTTTACTTTTCATTGCACTTAATAAACATGACCCAATAACGGGAGCTCAAAGTTTTGCGTTTGACAAGTGTTTGGTTGGGAGCTAGCTATAAACGTGTATCACTAGAAAGCTTTCAACATTGCACAAAAATTTACATTTGGTTGATATCATGTACTTTTGTTTTTGGACTCCTGCCATGCCGAAATGAAATAGAGGAATAGTAAGTTTTGATGAGTAAGTATATTTATGACTAGAGAAATGCATTGGGCCGCTAACCCAAGCCATGCTTGATCATGGTGGAAATTTACTTACAGCTAGAGTGGACTCTACAAACACATCCTACAATAAAATAAGAAGCTATGCATATAGTGAATGAAATAAAAAAGGATGATGAGTCTACTCCGTTTGTTCATCTTGTCATTGTGACATGGGCTGGTTTCCATATCATGGGGCAAGAGGTACCTCTTTGCGGTTCTCTATGATGTCATTAATACTTATTATGATTGTACAAAGCTTATTAGGAATCTTAAGTTGATTAATTATGGAGTAGATTTTCACACTCGTGATGCATTCAACCAACACCTTGTCAATCACATTACTTCAACATTCACAATTTAAGATGCTAGTGATAAAGGGGCAATGAGAGTCTTAGACCAATGGATGCCACATTTCAATTAGTAATTTTAGTTGAATAATTTAGAGGCTAAATAACTTGATCATGTTTTACCTCTACTCAATTTCTCCAAAGTGTCCACCATATTTTCTATTTTCCATTATGCTATTCTTTGACCAATATAGGATTTTATTTTTCATTTTGTGTATGCATTTGGTCCATAGTGCTTTTATTTCATTACACACTTTGTGAACTTTCATGAAGCATCTTTGCTTGCATATTTGATATTTCTTATAACATGAATTGTATGTTGCTACTCATCTACATTATGAATCATTTGATTATATGTACCATGAATAATCTTCTTTGATATTCCATGATTGTTTTAAAATGCAAAGTTCATGTTAGTTTTATCACCTTCATACTCGAGGACGAGTATGGGTTAATCTTGGGGATGTTGATGCATGTAAAATGAATACATGAACTTTGAATGTTATTACTTGTTTTTCCTACATATTCGCAACTTATATTCAAGTTTTATAATGATTTGGGGGATTTTCTGAACAATCCCCCTTCTTTTGGTTCTAACCCAGTTTTTTCAAAAATGTACATTTTAGTGTTTCAGACTTTCCGGGAGCTTCGGGACTCCAAAAAGGGCAAGGCCAAAGAGCACGGTTCAGAATTTTCGAGACGAAGACCATGGGACAAACTATAGGGCTAAAAGGCCAACCAGGTGGAAAAGAGGACCCTCCATGCGGCCAGATTCCTTGGCCGCGTGTGGGGCCCTTTTTGCCCCCGTGGCTCCGATGCCATCGATCTTTCTTCTCCCGAGTGTCTCGTGACCTAAAAACGACTATATAAAGGGTCCCCTGGCCTTTTCGAGAACGAGGCGGCGCCGAGAGACGAAACCACAAAACGGAGAGACAGAAGGCTACCGCCGGAGAAGATCGGAGGGGGGAAACACCGCCGGGATCACCCCCGGAGGGCTCCACCCCCCTCCGGCGTGTTCACCATCAACATCTACAGCAAGATCAGCTCCATCTCTCCACTCTAATCTCTTGGAAAACATGATGTATGATGCAATACTATATTCCCTTGATGTATCGTGTCTCCCCGTCTATGTTTGAGTAGTGAATTTTTCTTGGCAATTGTGAAATAGTTCGTTGATTGGTTGCATACAAGTTTGTTATCTTCTATGATTGTCTTTATGTACAATATATGAGTGCACGCATATGTTGGGGAATGCATGTAAGGTGATCACCGGTAGCATAATGGAGTGGTGGTGACTTGGGAGTGACAGTAACCTGAGACCGAGCCAGAAAGTTAAGTTATTGGGGGATATATATAGGGGACCTTAGAACGTAAGGCTATGGTGGGACTTTATGTCTTAATCAATCTTGTGCAGTCATTTACTTGGCCACATGATCCATCATAAGGGGTTGTAGATCATTTACTTGACTATACCTATTCATGGCTCCTTCATAGAAGAAACAACTAAGACTAAAACATGTGCTTCACTAATTGTGACAACCACACGAACGAAACATCTATTGCTAGAACACTTGGTCCCTTGAGATACTTGAGATATTTTCTGCTTGCTAGTTGTGAAACTTGCTTAGAAACTTGCTTTAGAAACTTGCTTTAGGATTACTTGCATTTTAAACTTGCTTCACTAGTTACTAGACAAACCACACTCCACGTCACTTGCTTTTAATTAGTTAGTTCCTTTTAGTCAAACTTATAGCTTTGCATAAACAGCCATATAAGAGGGTTATAGGGCTTTAGAGAATAGATAGCTTACCTTCAGCTCCTCGTGGGTTCGACACTCAAATACTTATCGAAAGGTACTACAATTGATCTCCTGCACTTGGGAGTCATCGGCAGCATAGTGAAGAGATGGTATTTATTAATTCAATTATGTTTTCGTTGTTGAGAGTGTCCAATAGTGAAAGTAAGATCCCTAGGCCTTATTTCCAAGCATTGAAACACCATTTTCCACCCGTTCTGCTACATGTTTATTTGCTGCCATATTTATTTCAGATTGCTATTATTAGTTATAACCATCCACATTACTCGCATTTCACTATCTCTTCGCCGAACTAGTGCACCTGTATACCTGAAAAGTATATTGGGTGTGTTGGGGACATAAGAGACTTCTTGTTTCTTAATTGCAGGGTTGCTTGAGAGGGATATATTTGACCTCTACCTCACTGAGTTCGATAAACCTTGGGTGATCCACTTAAGGGAAACTTTATGTTGTTCTACAAACATCTGCACTTGGAGGCCCAACATTGTCTACAAGAATAGAAGCGTGTGTAGACATCAAGCTCTTTTCTGGCGCCGTTGCCGGGGAGGTAAGGTAAAAGTTTCTCAATTCCTCCGGTGTGAGTGCTCTGAGTTATTTCCTTTAGATTCTGCAATTAAATCTGTTTGTTTGTTGTTTTCACTAGTTAGGATTTATGGAAAACAATAAAAATATGAGAGAGCTTTATAATCTTTATCTTAAGTTAGGACATGAAGTGTTTGAAGAGAAAGTTAAAAAACCTATGGAACTTTATTTGCATGCTAGTAGCAATGTTATTAGTATGAATTCTTTGAACACCATTATTGCTAATGCTATGGAAAAGTCTAAGCTTGGGGAAGCTAGTTATGATGAATATGATATTTTTAGTCCCCCAAGTTTTGAGGAGGAATTTTTCTTTTGATGATACTTTGCCTCCAATATATGATGATTATAATGATTGTGGTATACTTGTTTGACCTATTATTGAGGATAAATTTTATGAGATTATGATATGCCTCTTATATATGATGATTACAATGATAAATATGATATTTTTTCAGTCCACCTATTATTGAGGAGAAAGTTGATTATGATTATAATATACCTTCTATATTTGATGATTATGGTGATGAGAATAATAATGATAGTTATTTTGTTGAATTTGCTCCCACTACTATTAATAAGAATGACTATGCTTATGTGGAGAGTAATGATTCTTTTATGCATGTGGCTCATGATAAGAATGTTTCTTGTGATAGTTATATTGTTAATATTTTACATTATGCTACTGAAAGTTATTATGAGAGAGGGAAACATAATTTATGCATCTCAACAATATTAATTTCCCCTCTTTATGTTGAATTTTTTTAAGTTGCACTTATTTTGTCTTCCTATGCTAGTCACTTGGTGCTTCGTTGACATATTTTTCTACAAGATTATTTTTCATAGGACGTGGGTTAGACTTAAATGTGATTTATATTTGCTTCTTGATGCTCTCTTATTGTGCTTCAACTCTTATTCTCATGTGAGCATCTTTTAAAAATCATTGTGCCTAGCTGAAAGTCATTAAAAGAAAAGCGCTTCCGAGAGACAACCCGTTTTATTTCTCCATTTTCAACCCGTTTTCCATCGTTTATTTTTCTTTTCTTACACCTGGGTGTTTTCTATTTCCTTAGCAACCCCGCTGTATATTTTCTTTTGTGTCTTTATTGAGCCAAGTAAAGCCTCTAGTGGAAAGTTGAGACTATATTTCGGATTTCTGCGCAGGAAAGAGATCTCTCCTTTCCACTGTTAAATTCGTATAAAAACACCTAAAATTCAAAATGACCTGAGTTTCTTTGTGCCTCATCCTGAGATATATACTCAGCTTTTCATAGTTTACCACTTTTTGATTTGAGCAACAGAGAGTGGTTTGGAGTAGCATAGTGAAGAGATGGTATTTATTAATTCAATTATGTTTTCATTGTTGAGAGCATCCACTAGTGAAAGTAGGATCCCTAGGCCTTATTTCCAAGCATAGAAACACCGTTTTCCGCCTGTTCTGCTACATGTTTGATTGCTTCCATAATTACTTCAGATTGCTATTATTACTTATAACCATCCATATTACTCGCATTTCACTATCTCTTCACCGAACTAGTGCACCTATAAACCTGACAAGTATATTGGGTGTGTTGGGGACACAAGATACTTCTTGTATCTTAATTGCAAGGTTTCTTTAGAGGGATATCTTTGACCTCTACTCTGAGTTCGATAAACCTTGGGTGATCCACTTAAGGGAAACTTGATGTTGTTCTACAAACCTCTGCACTTGGAGGCCCAACACTGTCTACAAGAATAGAAGCGTGCGTAGATACCAGGGCACGGTTGTTGATTCAAGTCAAACCATGCTTACAATGCATCCCCACCCATTTCTGCCACGCAAGTTTAACTCCTGATTCCACCCCTCGCGATGGATACCTAGGCGCACCGAGCAGACCATCATAGACCCCAGAGTCTATGGGAATTAAGGTATCCCACCCATGTGCATGTAGTCCCGCAAGACTTACAACGTACGTCTCTGGTAGTCCGTTGACATGCGAACGGGAAAGATCACATTTGGCTTACTTGCCCCATACAAGACCCATGGTTTAACGCGGTATTTACGGCTGATGACTCCCAAGTGCAGGAGATCAATTGTAGTACCTTCCGATAAGTATTTGAGTGTCGAACCCACGAGGAGCTGAAGGTAAGCTATCTATTCTCTAAAGCCCTATAACCCTCTTATATGGCTGTTTATCCAAAGCAATAAGTTTGACTAAAAGGAACTAACTAATTAAAAGCAAGTGACGTAGAGTGTGGTTTGTCTAGTAACTAGTGAAGCAATTTTAAAATGCAAGTAATCCTAAAGCAAGTTTCTAAACAAGTTTCACAAGTAGCAAGCAGCAAATATCTCAAGTATCTCAAGGGAGCAAGTGTTCTAGCAATAGGTGTTTCGTTCGTGTGGTTGTCACAATTAGTGAAGCACATGTTTTAGTCTTAGTTGTTTCTTCTAGGAAGGAGCCATGAATAGGTATAGTCAAGTAAATGATCTACAACCCCTTATGATGGATCATGTGGCCAAGTAAATGACTGCACAAGATTGATTAAGACATAAAGTCCCACCATAGCCTTACGTTCTAAGGTCCCCTATATATATATCCCCCAATAACTTAACTTTGTGGCTCGGTCTCAGGTTACTGTCACTCCCAAGTCACCACCACTCCATTATGCTACCGGTGATCACCTTACATGCATTCCCCAACATATGCGTGCACTCATATATTGTACATAAAGACAATCATAGAAGATAACAAACTTGTATGCAACCAATCAACGAACTATTTCACCATTGCCAAGAACAATTCACTACTCAAACATAGATGGGGAGACACAATACATCAAGGGAATACAGTATTGCATCATACATCGTGTTTTCCAAGAGATTAGAGTGGAGAGATGGAGCTTATCTTGCTGTAGATGTTGATGATGAATACGCCGGAGGGGGGTGGAGCCCTCCGGGGGTGATCCCGGCGGCGTTTCCTCCCTCCGATCTTCTCCGGCGGCAGCCTTCTATCTCTCTGTTTCGTGGTTTCGTCTCTCAGCTCCGCCTCCTCCTCGAAAAGGCCAGGGGACCCTTTATATAGCCGTTTTTAGGTCACGAGACACTCGGGAGAAGAAAGATCGACGGCATCGGAGCCACGGGGGCAAAAAGGGGGCCCCACACGCGGCCAAGGAATCTGGCCGCGTGGAGGGCCCTCTTTTCCACCTGGTTGGCTTTTGGCCCTCTACTTTGGCCCATGGTCTTCGTCTCTAAAATTCTGAACCGTGCTCTTTGGCCTTTCCCTTTTTGGAGTCCCGAAGCTCCCGGAAAGTCTGAAACACTAAAAAGTACTTTTTCTGGAAAAACTGGGTTAGAACCAAAAGAAGGGGGATTGTTCAGAAAATCCCCCAAATCATTATAAAACATGAATATAAGTTGCTAATATGTAGGAAAAACAAGTAATAACATGCAAAGTTCATGTATGCATTTTACATGCATCAATGTCGCACCGAGTTCTCATGGCATTTGTGGTTAAATCCTAGGTGCTACTTTCCCATGTATATGGAACATTCCTTTGACCTATTCATCTTACCATGGTCCCATTCTCCCACCAAACAGAACACTACCACTCGGGAAGTCACTCAAGTAGTCATATTATTATAAAATTAGGATCATGCATTCTTTTGATAATAGGTGGTAATACGATATGGTTTTTGCAAATAGTTCGTTAGGAAATATTACAAAGGATATGAGCAAGTGATGAACTTGCTTGAGATAGAGATAATCACAATAATCCATGTCTTCGGGGTTTGAGGTTGCATTTAATTTCCAAGATCCGAAAATAGCAAAGTAGTCCCGATAAGGGCTACTGGAAACTGGCAAGACACTATTATGCATAGTAATGAGATGCATCGTGATTTACACCGAAAATACCTAAGCTTGAATAATAAACTACGTCTTACGATACTTAGGTTTTATTAGTTTTACTTGGCATTGAGTTGTTATATTAGTTCTTATTGTGATGACTTGCATCACTTCAGGTTTTGATCATAAGTTGGTTAATTAATTCATAAGTTATTCATGGTTTTAACTCATATTCTTAATAGTAAACATTTCAAAATGGTATGCATTAATGAATGGAGTATTGTTCACTTTTATGTCGGTAGTAAGTTGATATCTTAATAAGGATAATTCTTTAAGTAAAACAAACAAAGTTTGTTATGATTCGTCAAAATTGTTCTTTTAGAGGTAATAACTTAGGTAAAATGGAACTCTTGAGATACCCATTTAAATCATATTATAAGGTTTTAAGTTGACAAGTAATCATATTTCATGAAGTAAGAATTTATGACTTAAATTATTTCTGGAAAACATTGATTTAAAATCCTGAAAATAGTAGAGTAAGAGTTATATCTATAAATAATTTATATTGTTAAAGAATTTTAGATATTTGAGTTTGTGAATTTATATGATTTTTATTATTAAGTTTTTTATTTTTATTGATTTATTACTATTTATTTTATTTTATTTTTGGAGAAAATGGTCTAATAACCAAATTTCCCCTAGACTGACTCGTGGGCCAACCCACCAGTGGGTTAGGTCAAACCCACTAGGGCGAACGTGAGCAGGCGGCTGATGGTGCAGATCTTGCACTCGTTGGGATACCCCAAGAGGAGGGTGTGATGAGCACAGCGGTAGGAATTTCCCCTTAGTTAAGAACCAAGGTTATCAATCCAGTAGGAGAAGGAGGACCTTAGGAAGGTTGATGCCACGGACGGTGGTGCCGGCGCTTCACCGGTGTCAGCAACAACGTGGCACCTGCACACAACACAACCAACATACTTTGCCCCAACGGTACAGTGAGGTTGTCAATCTCACCGGTCTTGCTGAAAACAAAGATTAGACGTATAGTGTGGAAAATAGTTGAATGCTTACAGAAAGTAGAGATATAAGGAAATTGTTGTGGTTTGTTTAACAGTGTGGAAAATGGACCGGGGTTCATACGTTCACTAGTGGTGTCTCTCCATAAAAGATAGCATGTTGGGTGAAAAAATTATAGCTCGGAAATTGACAAATAAAGGTTGCACCATAGTGCACATTATAACATGATGATTACCTATGATATTTAGTGCGGGCATTACAACAAGATACATAGACCGACATCCATCTGCATCTATGACTAATAATCCACCTTCAGGTTATCATCCCAACCCCCTTAGGTATTAAGTTGCAAGCAACAGATAATTGCATTAAACAAAGTGTGTAATGTAAGCAATGATTATACACGCGGGTACTCTCACCGATGTTTTCTCCCTAATGGAAAGAGCACATCCTCCCCTTTCACGTTTCTGTCACTCGAGCAAGGCAACAAGGAGGCATGAACCCACTATCAAGCATAAATATCTCCTCTTGGAGTCACTAGCAACTACTTGGCCGGAGCAACCACTAGCAACGGAAAGCCTGCAAGATCACAAATAACATATGCAATAAAGACTATAATCAACTTGGCATAAGTTCAATATTCATTGGATCCCAGAAAACACAGCATAAATAAATACATAAGATCGATCTCGGTCATGATAGGCAGCTCATGAGATCTAAACATGGAGGCATATGAGGAGGAGACAACCATATAGCTACTTCTATGAACCCGTAGACCAGGGATGAACTACTCAGGCATCACTCCGGAGGCATGCATGGTGATGTAGAAGCCTCCGGTGATGATTTCCTCTCCGGCAGGGTGCCGGAAAACACCTCTAGAACCCTCTTGATCTAGGGTTGACGGTGACGGCGGCTGCGGAACTTTTTCGGGGATTTTGATTAGTTACTTAGGGTTTTCCATCCGGGGGGCTTAAATAGGCGTAAGGGCAAAGGCGGTGGAGCTCCAGGGGCCCCACACCCATAGCTGGCGCGGCCAGGGGACCCGCGCCAGCCTAGGGTGTGGCCCCCCTGTTGCCCCTCTTCAACTCCCCTTCGGTCTTACGGATGCTTCCGAGGAAAATAGGACTTACGGGCTTCAAATTTTCCAATTTCGAGAATACTTCCATAACAAATTTTCTGAAACTAAAAAACAGCAGAAAATAGGGAACTGGCTCTGTAGCATCTTGTCAATAGGTTAGTCCGGAAAATCGATAAAAATGACATAAAGAAATGAGAAAACATGTAGCAATTGGCATAATATCATCATGGAGAACACAAAGGAGGAATAATTTTGAAGGTTTTAAAGGTAACCCATGAGCAATTTACTTTGGAATGGCAGTTAAATACCACATGTAGGTAGGTATAGTGTACACAATGGGACAAACTTTGGTTTAAAGGAGTTTGGATGCACGAGTAGAGCTCATACTCAGTACAGGTGGATGCTAGCAAAAGACTAGGACCGACAAATCAAGAGAGCATAAGATCCATAATCATGCATAGCAACATAAGCATCATTAATTAAAACATAAGCAGTATCACAAGTTCAAAAACTAAGTGGTCATGGAGGCTATATGTGACTGGTTTGTAGTCAAAACATGGTGTGATCATGCGCCAAGTCAACCAAATAAAACATTCGAAACAGAATACCATATATTGATGCTTTACTATGACAAGAACAACTCATGAATCTTTCAAAACATGTTAAACACTCTCAACTCTTTGAGGCTAATCATGCTACTCAATAACCACAAGGCTTTAAAACTAACATAACATTTAGCCTGGCATGCAAAAGTCCTAGCCACAGTCTATACAAGCTTCTACTAGTAATGTTATTGATTCTACTTCAAGCATCATTATTCTTTCTCCCAACAAGCACCATAAAAAACATGCTTTAACAAAAATACTCTTTATGATACAGCAAGCAAACATGAGAGTACTCAAGTAACACTACTAAAACTAACAACTCTAATAAGAGATGCATGCAAAATAGGAGCTAAATACATGCAGCAGCCAAACAGAGACTAAGAATACAACGTATTCTCATGAAAAAAGCGGAGCGTGTCACTCTCCAATAAAAGAATGGTGGGGTCCAACCAAGATTATTATCAAAGTAAAGAAAAACTGAAAGCAAAAGCAAAAGAAAACTAAAAACAAAAATAAAATACGCTCCAAGTAAAGCACATAAGATGCAAACGAATAAAAATATAGTTTCACTAGAAGTGGCCTGATAATTTGTTGATGAAGAAGGGGATACTGTCGGGGGGTTACCCCCGAGTAGGGGTAAGGCAAGTGCTAAAAGCAAGGTCAGAGGAGATGTTTGGCTGAGTAGCTGGCTACCCGGTACTTCCTACCCGGTCGACTGCTATCCGGTTGTACACACCGATGGCCAGAAGGAAGAATCAAGGAAGTTATGTTCTTCCGGGTAGAGTAATTGGTCCGAGTAGAGGGAGTGGATTCCTACTCGGGCCAGAAGTCAAAGGAGCCGTTCTGACAAAGGATCCCGCGTATCCTGCGTCCGTACGGCGTGCGGTTCAACTTACGGAGCGCGTGATTATCCGCGCTACGGTGTGGCTACAGTGAAGGTAGGCGCCTGTCAAGTCCTATCACTGACGGAGAGGACAGGACAGGGCTAGGGTCCTACCCTATCTCACTGACAAGGTGGACAGGTCCCATCGCCGAACGGCACGCGACGACTTCCCGCAACTGCCTCCGGAGGCGTGCTCTGTTCTGCAGTGCCCCTGTCACATCGAGTCGTACCTTATACTCGTTTTCTATTCGGCTGGGCACCAGTATATAAGGTGCCCTGCCTCCTCCTGTGAGAGGTTCGCTGCATTCGCCTTGACACTTAGCATTTGCTTCACGTAGAGAGAGCTAGAGTGGTTACTCGGCTGAAAGCCTGATTGTACTGTGGCTACTCGGTGAACACACATATAAAGAGAAGGGCAGGAGTAGGGGTGTTACCTCCACACGAGGGCCCTGAACCTGGGTAAGATCTGGTTGTTTGCAGTGTTAGATTCATCCTACACGCGGCTACTCGCCGTGTGATCCCTCCCCGATCACCTCCAGCGTCCATCGATCCCAAACAGTTAGCCATCCTATGGCATCTTCCGTGACACCACCACGACAGTTGGCCACCACCGTGGGGCAACCAGCGGCGCTGGCTGGAGTCCCTGTTCGGACGGGACTCATTTCTGCTACTGGGGAGCGTGTGGTCTGTGGCCTTGTCCACAGATTCGGCTCCTTCGACTTCGTCACCGACAACGCCGGAGATTTCGGCGGCAGGCCCATGCCGGAAGGCGGCTCGGTGCTCTCCTTCGGCTCGCACCTTGTCTACGTCGCCACCACCGTCGTCTGCGAGTACCTAGAGCTGGTGCTCATCGCGGAAGATCCTCCTGCTGTCCTCGCTGCCCGCGGAAAGCCAACCGGCGGCTCTACGGACAGCGTGGAGGTGCTGATGACCGGCCCGGCTATCGCTGCCGGGAAGGGCGCAGCCGCAGCCGCGGCAGTCGTCGAGGAGCCTGCTGGCCCAAGCGAGGTCCCGAGAACTCACAAGCCCTACGACGCGCCTCACAACATTCCGGGCTACATCCCTCCTTCTGCGACATCGACGATACCGGCATCCGCCGTACGGGTCGGCATGCCGCCTCCCACCGAGCTCGAGCTCATGACCATGAGGGCGCAACTAGACCAGCAGTGTCAAGCGCTGCTCGCGGAGCAGCTGGAGCTGGAAAAGGTTAGGCTTGAGCTTAACCTAGACCAGAACGGGTACAACAGGGCCCACGGATTTACTCATGTGGTTAGGAGGCCTGTCAAGCTAGGCACTACTCGTCGCAACCTAGGCGCCGAGATGGCGGTAGTTGGTGAGACCGCTAGCCAGGCTGCAAGCCAAAACACCACTACCACTAGGCCCAAGTACAGCACCTCCGCCAAAACCCTTAGAGCTGCAGAGGCTGTAGCTGCTGAGTTGCCGCATCTCGCTGGCGACGCGCGCATTAGGCAGCAGGACAGGCTCAATGAGTTAGTGCTAGAAGCTGCTAGGCAGAATGAGGAGTTCCGGAAAGCCAATCCGGGTGCTGGCGCTTCTCACGCCGTGCACTCGCATGTGGTCAGATCTAATGATCAGGCCTCATCACCGTATCCCAGTCGTGAGAGGGACCGGAGTGTGTACTCTGGGAAATATAGACAGATGCAGGTGTACGACCCGACTGTCGCCGTGAAACAGCAAGCTGTGCCGCGGCAGTCCGGTCAAAAACACACTACTACAGGAGCAGGCTATCAAGCCCATAAAGCTCACAGCAAGACGCGAGATGGAGATCGTCCAGGCCCTTCTCGGCATCAGGTCACTCAGCCTACTCGGCAGAGGACGCAGCAGCCAGCTGCTGCACAGCCGCGTGCGGCTGCGCCAACAGCCAACCCGGTGGTGCAACCCGCAGTTGTGCAGGTGAACAGATATGATGATGGCTACTCGGCGATGGGGCTAGCCGGCTATGCTGATCCAAGAGATGTAACTGATCGCGTGGGTGAGCGCGTGCTGGAGCCCAGTGATGCCAAGTACACGCTGGACCGAATTAATCGGTCTGCGCAGCTCGAGAACAAGGGGCCGCCTGGTCCAGAGTGCTTTGGTCATCGCATCATGGATGAGCCATCTGTGAAGCAATTTCAGCTGGCCGGGGAGACCAAGTGCTACAACGGCAGCACCAAGCCAGAAGATTGGCTAAATGACTATGTCACAGCCGTGCACATCGCAGGCGGCAACCGGAGATGGGCTGTGCGGTATGTACCGCAGATGCTACAAGGCCCAGCAAGAACCTGGCTCAACAACCTGCCCAAGCACAGCATCAACTGCTGGCTAGACTTCTCGGAAGCCTTCGTCAGCAACTTCACCAGCACTTACCAGAGGCCGAATAGGCCGCAGCAACTGTCCGCTTGCAAGCAGCGGGAAGAGGAGACGGACCGCGAGTATCTTACTCGGTGGAACACTCTGAGGAACACCTGTGAAGGTGTGAATGAGGCACAGGCCATCACTTGGTTGCTCAGGGCTGCAAGCATGGCAGCATGTTGTGGCAGAAGCTGCAGAGAGAGATGCCGAGTACTCTCGCTGAGACAATCAAGATTGCGGACATGTACGCAATCGGCGACCCAACTCAGCCTCTGCTCGACTCTGCTGAGCCGAGAAGGAAGAACTATGATGGCAACAGGCGCAATGATTTCAGCAACAAGCGCAGAGGCGACCGGATTGATACTCGGTATGATCCCGAGGAGGTGAATGTTGTGACTACAGCCGCTGGGAGTTGCTAAAGGCAGAAAACTGCTGGAGCCCAGTACGGGCAGAACCAGAATCAGGGCCAAGGCATCAAGAAGCCGTACAATGCTCCCCAGCAGGGTAGCGGCAACTCAGGTGTTGTTCAGAACTTCGTCTTTGAGGACATGAAGGTTGGGCCTTGCAGCTTCCATACTCGGCATCCGGGTAGACCTGCCAACCATACTACTCGGCAGTGCAGCTGGTGGGACGTGATCAAGAACGAGGGTCTGCCCCCTCCTCCTCCTCTGCCAGCTGTGAATGCCAACGTGCAGCCTATTCGGGCAGCTGCTCCCAGGCCTCCAGTGTTTCCGAGAAGGGAGAATGTGAACCAGGTGGCTTTAGGAGCCAACCGCAACTACAACAACGGCAACCGCAACTTCAACAACAATGGTAACCGCAACTTCGTCAACAACAACAACAACAACAACAACAACAACAACAACAACAACAACAACAACAACAACAACAACAACAACAACACAACAACAACAACAACAGGAACAATAACAACAACAACGGCAACAATGGTGCGGAAGGCCGCAACCAATACCAGGAGCACCACGAGAGCTACATGATCTTCACCTCCGAGCCCGCCGACAAGCAGTCACTGCAAAGGCGCGCGATGGAGGTCAATGTTGTGATCCCTGCTGTGCCTCACTACCTGCACTGGTGCAACCAAGAGATCACGTGGTCTAGAGCTGATCATCCTAGGGTGATTCCCAACCCGGGTAGCTATGCTTTGGTGGTGGATCCCACCTTCTTGGGTACTCAGAAGAATGTCAGGTTCAGCAAGGTGCTGGTTGACAATGGCAGCAGCATCAATATCGTGTACAGAGACACGCTAGAGAAGCTCGGGATGGCCGAGAACATGTTGCTACCCAGCAGGACTACTTTCCACGGCATTGTGCCAGGAGTATCTTGCTCTCCGATTAGCCGTGTGTGGATAGATGTTCTATTCGGCACCAGGGAGAACTGCCACACGGAGAGCCTGCAGTTCGAGGTAGTTGATCATCAGAGCCCCTACCATGCTCTACTCGGTAGGCCTGCCCTCAGCAAGTTCATGGCCTCTACCCATGCTGCCTACCTAAAGATGAAGACCCCTGGTCCCAATGGAGTCATCACCATCTCGGGTGATTACAAGAGATCTCTGGAGTGTGCCTCTGCTGGTTCTCAGTTGGCGGAGTCCATGGTTATTGCTGTCGAGAAGAAGAAGATACATGAGGTGGTGGCTATGGCGCAAGCAGCGCAAGGTGGTGCGCCCGGCATGCCAAGTTCCCAGTACGGGACTGCGTTCAAGGCGTCCCAGGAGACGAAGAAGGTCCAGGTTGACCCCGAGTTCCCAGACCGTGTTGCCATCATTGGCGCCGGGTTGGGAGGGAAATAGGAAAGCGAGCTCATCCACTTCCTCCATGAGAATCGGGATGTCTTTGCATGGTCCAATGAGGATCTGCCGGGTGTCCCGAGGGAGTTGGTTGAGCACTCGCTACATGTGCGGCATGACGCCAAACCAGTGAAGCAGGCGATACGCCGCTTCGGAGATGAGAGAAGGAAGGCTATCGATGATAGATCACCAAGTTGCTTATAAGCAACTTTATCATGGAGGTTTTGCATCCGGATTGGCTAGCCAACCCGGTTATGGTTGAGAAGAAGGAGGAGGACCCCAAGGACGACACCGCGTGGCGCATGTGTGTCGACTACACCGACTTGAACAAGGCCTGCCCCAAGGATCCCTTTCCCCTACCCCGCATAGATCAGGTGATTGATTCCACTGCTAGTTGTGAGCTTTTGTCGTTCATAGATGCCTACTCTGGTTTTCATCAGATAGCTCTCAGCCCTGCTGATCAAATAAAGACTGCTTTCATTACTCCGTACGGGGCTTATTGCTATCGTGTCATGTGCTTTGGGTTGCGGAATGCTGGGGCTACCTATCAGAGATGCATGCAGAAATGCCTGCATGATCAAATTGGCAAGAATGTGCAGGTGTACGTAGATGACATTGTCATCAAAACGAATAAAACACATACTCTGCTTAGTGACCTTGAGGAAACTTTTGCCAATTTGCGCAAGTACAGAATGAAGCTGAACCCGTCAAAATGCACCTTTGGCGTTCCGGCTGGCAAGCTACTCGGCTTCTTGGTATCCAGGCGGGGCATTGAGGCCAATCCTTCAAAGATAAAAGCTATTGAGAGCATGTCTTTGCCGAGATCCCTGAAGGATGTGCAGAAATTCACTGGTTGCTTGGCATCTCTGAGCCGCTTCCTGGGCAGAATGGGTGAGAAGGCTCTGCCTTTGTATCAGTTGATGAAGAAAAATGACAAGTTCGTCTAGACACAGCAAGCTGATGTGGCATTCAAGGAGTTGAAGGACATGCTGGGTAGCGCTCCCATCTTGGCTAGTCCGCTACCCAAAGAGCCAATGCTGTTATACATTGCGGCTACCAACCGGGTATTCAGTGTGGTGATTGTGGTGGAGCGAGAAGAGGAAGGCAAGACTGTGCAACGGTCGGTGTATTATCTCAGTGAGGTGCTATCCAGCTCCAAGCAGAACTACCCGCATTACCAGAAGATGACCTACGGCGTGTACCTGGGCGCCAAGAAGCTAAAGCACTATTTCCAAGAGCATCCCGTCACAGTGGTGAGTTCTGCTCCCATCTCGGATATCATGGGCACCAAGGAAGCGAGTGGCAGAGTGGCCAAGTGGGCAATTGAGCTAGCCGCGTACGCTCCTTTGTACGCGAGAAGAGAAGCCATCAAGTCACAAATCATGGCAGATTTTCTGGTGGATTGGGCCGAGGTGCACTATGAGCCTCCCTTGCCGGAAACAAATTACTGGAAGATGCATTTTGATGGCTCCAAAGTGAAGGAAGGCCTTGGTGCTGGCGTGGTGCTCACCTCACCCAAGCGAGATCAACTCAAGTATGTGCTGGAGATTCACTTCAAGGCGTCCAACAACGTAGCAGAGTATGAGGCCGTGGTGCACGGCTTGCGAGTAGCCAAGGAGGTTGGTGTGCAGCGCATTATATGCTATGACGACTCGGATCTGGTTGTGCAGCAAGTTTCTGGTACTTGGGATGCTCTAGATGCCAACATGGCAGCATATCGGTTCCTGGTGCAAACAATGACTGGATTTTTTAAAGGATGCAAGTTCCAACACATACACAGAGCAGAGAATGAAGCAGCTGATGAGTTGTCCAAGTTGGGGTCTTCTCGGCAGTCCATCCCAGCTGGGATTGCCTTGGATCATTTGAGAAAGCCATCTATCAAGCCATCCCCCAACTCGGAGTCTATATTTGTTCCTTCTCTGCCAGGCGAAGAAGTTGTTCCATGGAGATTGACTGGGAGGGTGCAAAAGAGAACCCGGGGACTGCAGTCTCCATCCCGGGGACTGGCGCCTGCAACCCGGGGACTATCCCTCCTTACTCGGGGACTGCCCCTCCTAACTCGGGGACTGTCACGTTCATCGAGGGGGTCCTTGCTGGATGCTCGGGGACTCGTGACCTCGTCCTCAACACAGAAGATGCAGTGGTGGCTGTTCCAATGGAAGTGGACGAACCAGTGTTTCCCACGCGGGAGACACCGAGTTGGGCTATGCCCATATTATACTTTCCAAAGGACGGCACCCTACCAACTGATGAGGTTACCGCAAGGCAAATTCAGAGAAGATCCAAGGGGTACACCATTTTCAGAGAAGCGCTGCATAGAAGAAGTCCTACTGGCGTGTTGCAACGCTGTGTGGAACTAGAAGAAGGAGAAGAAATTCTGGTGGAGATACATCAAGGAGAATGCGTACATCACGCCTCTTCTTGGGCTCTGGTCAGCAAGGCTTTTCGGCATGGCTTCTTTTGGCTCACGGCCTTGAAGCAAGCTGAAGATATTGTGAGAAAGTGCAACAGCTGCCAGAGATTTGCAAGTAAGATTCACATGCCTGCTTCCGAGTTGAAGACCATTCCCATTATTTGGCCGTTTGCTGTTTGGTGTGTTGATATGGTTGGTCCTTTCAAGCCGTCTAGAGGCAACATGACTCACATCCTGGTCATGGTGGACAAGTTCACCAAGTGGATTGAAGTGAAGCCTATTCGGAAGTGCGATGGAGCCACAGCTGTGAGTTTCCTGAAGGATGTGATCCTGAGATACGGCTACCCGCACAGCATCATCACGGATAACGGCACAAATTTTGCTGAGGGTACCTTTGCAAGGTTCTGCAGAGATAAGCGCATTCGGCTAGATGTTGCATCTGTTGCGCATCCCGCCTCCAATGGGCAAGTTGAAAGAGCAAATGGCATGGTGCTATCTGGCATAAAGCCAAGGCTGATTGAGCCACTGCTGAAAACACCTGGGTGTTGGCTAGACGAGTTGCCAGCGGTGTTGTGGAGTCTAAGGACTACCCCTAACCGGTCAACCGGCTACACACCATTCTTCCTGGTATATGGAGCTGAGGCCGTGTTGCCAACTGACCTAGAGCATGACTCGCCCCGAGTAACCCTCTACACGGAGGCGAAGGCGAGAGAAGCTCGAGAAAATGACGTTGACCTGCTAGAAGAAGCAAGAAAGCTTACTCTGTCACGTTCAGCTGTTTACTAGCAAAACATGAGGCGTTATCACAGCCAGAAAGTGAACCCAAGGGTTTTCAGAGAAGGAGACATGGTCCTTAGGCTCGTGCAGCGCACAGCCGGGATGCACAAGTTATCTCCTCTGTGGGAAGGGTCATTCATTGTGAGCAAGGCTCTGCACAATGATGCGTACTACCTGGTTGACGTACAGGCACCCCAGAAGAACAGGCCGGATAGAGCTGGAGAGGAATCTAAGCGCGCCTGGAATGTAGCTCTACTCCGCCGCTTTCATTCATGAGCAAAACGTGTATGTATCCTCACCCGAGTTAAAATTCTAGTCGGCACTCCGAATTCAAACTCGGGGACTGCCCTTGTCAAAACTTGCTCTGTGTTGTTCTACTCTGTTTTACCTTTGTCTACTCGGTTGCTCTGCTTAGAATTTCATAAGTACATTTAGTAATGTGTTTAAACCTAAGGGCCAACTCTTCGACTCTGCTGCTGTCTGAAACCCGACTTCGTGGCAAGCAAGAGAACAAGCCAGAGGTCAATGAACACACGAAAGTTGACTAAGAAAAAAAGGAGTGCAGGAACCGAGTAGAGCGTTCTTTACTGTTTTTTGTTGTCTTTTTTTTGGCTAAGTGGTGGGCAGCGTTACTATGAATGTTTCTAAGTGGCTAAGTATTTGAAACTCAATCTTTGACATCTTGTGACTTGACTACCAAAAAAGCCACAAGTGGCAGGTAAGAGCTGAGACGAAAAGAGAGAGCGGATAAAAAATGCAACTCGGGGACTTGCATAATAACGCAACCCGGCATCGAGCCAGTGTTGCTCAAATATCAAGTATCAAACTTCAAACTAGAATAAAACTGAGTAGCCACGGAAATAATGATTGTGCGGTTACATTTGCACCCGGCATCCTGGGGATCTGATGAAAATTTAAGATAAAGTTTCAGGCAGCAGCAGTGTCGTCAGTGGTGGCAGTGTTGTCCGCAGCAGCTTTCTCGGCGTCGGCCTTCTCGGCATCAGCATCAATGTCCATCTTGGTGGCTTGGTCATAGGTGGTTGTGGAGACGGAGATAGGATCGGTAGCCGAAGTAGATGCAGTAGACTGGGTCCTGAGTAGCGCCTCGGCGTCAGATGCCGCACCGGAGTCGAGACCAACTCGGGAGCCGCTTGCTGGATCACCATCTCAGTGGTGACGGTGGCGTCCTGGGTGTTAGTTTCCAGCTTCTCGGCTTCCGCATCAACCTTGGCCTTCCCCTTCCCGGATCCTCCCTTGGCGGCACCTTCCTCGAACACGCTCAAGTCCTCCGACTCGGTGTCCTCGTCTTAATCGTCGTCCTCGCTTTCCGCCTCAGTGTCTGGCTCAGGGAGGCCGTCGATGTAGTTGGCGGTGTCCGCATAGGAGGCTACCTCGTAGGCTACTGTCTTGCGGCGAGCAACGAAGTCGGGATCCTTGGACCACTTGGAGTCTTAGAACATCTCGAGGATCCTGTCAAGATTGAGGTTCTCATACCAGCTGCAGATGAAGTGAAGCAACTCATCAGCTCCTGCCCGAGCTGCGGAAGCGCGCCACTTCTTCAACTCGGCCTTCACGCCGTCCAGCTTCTCAACGATCTCGCGGAAGGTGTTGGGCGCATCCTCATCAGGCTAGAACAAGTCATGCAGCTTGTAGGCTGTGGACACCATGGTGGTGCCCAAGCCGGTGAGTTGGCGAAGTTGCGACTTGATGTTTGCAAGATTGTCGCCGATAGTGGACTTGGTGTGGAAGGGCAAACCGGAGGCAGCTCGGAGTTCCCTTGCCTTAGTCAGAGCAGGCACGCCAGCAGCACGGAGATCAGGGAAGATATCTGAAAGATAAATCAGCAAGAGTTGGAATCAAAGGAAGAGAAGAGATGATACCAAGTAGAAAAGATGAGAAGAAAAGCAAGCCAAGCGGAAGAAAAAAGAAACAGCCAAGTGTAGAGAAGTGTAAACTCACTTTGAAGGTCAACGAGTAGCGCGTCTAGCTTGATCTTACATTCCTCCTCATCGGCAATGTGCCTGTCTTCGATGCTGCACGCGTTGGCGATCTGGAGCATGAGCTGCTCATTGTGCTTCTTCAACACCTCGAGTTCCGTCTCGAGGGTCTTCTCTCTGGCCTTGGAAGTTTTCTTGATCTCTTCCTTCTCAGCAACTTGGTCCAAGGCCTCCTGGAGAGCACTCTTGAGTTGGACTTGCATCTGCTCGAACTCGGCGCGCTCTGTGTCGCGTTCCTTCTGAAGCTCTGCCTCTCGGGTTTCCAGCTGCTGTTTCACCTCGGCAGGCATCAGGCAGTTGAGGTGCTGCTCCCGGAATTTCTTATACTCTTTTGCGAGAAGAATAACACCGTTAGCAGAATAACCAAGTAAAAGGAGAAACACAGGTACAGAATAGTCAGCAACTCACCTTCCACGTGCTTGATCTTGCTTTCGGCAGAGGAAGAGAAAACATGGCAGTGTACAAGCTTACTTTCTATCTCAGAGATCTGGAGAGCGCGGTCCAGTGCCGCCTGCTCCATCGCGGCATCATCCTTGCGTTCGGCTTCAAGGGCCGCGATGCGGTTCTTGGCTATGCTATGGTTCCAAAGTAGCCGGCGGAACAGATTGGTCCTCTTCAAGAGACTATTCTGTGAAAAAGAAGAAAAGGAGTTAGAGAAGTTTTTTGGAAGATTTGGCCCGAGAAGACAGCAACTCGGTTGAGTACCCGCCTACTCGGCCCGAATCTCGGGGACTGGGGAGTGGCTAAGGAGAAAAAGAAGAACAGAAGAGAAGAGAAGAGAAACGACAACTCGAAAAAGCAAGAAAAACTTACAGCGTATGTCTGCTCGACGTCCTCGGCGGCTTTGCGGAGGCAGAACAGCTTCCCGGCTAGCGTGCAGGTGTTGAAGGCGACGGTCATTGGAATATTGCCGAGGTCGGCCTTGTTCCAGTCGACGCGGTAATGGTCAACTGTGCCCAGGGTGCTGCTTGTGATGCCCCTGGATCAGGTACTATGGGGATTCCAGCGTTCCCGCCAGAATCCACATAATACCGATCCCGGGTTGTCAACTTTTGGTAATCATTACAAGAGTTCACGAATAATCCACAACAACAACAGAGGAGGTATATACAAGACGACTCAAACGAGCCAAGGATACAACTGATACAATACAAAGATCCAAATAACAGCGGAAGAAACAACATAGTGTCCGACTACGGACAAGATACAAATTGGACTAAGCGTCCTGAAGATAACCGATGGCGTCCAATCCCTGCTCAGGCCAAGCCGGAGGGATTCCCAAGCTAACGTCGTCAGACTTCAAACCTGTTGACTGCAATGTGGAATATGCTGCCACGAAATGGATTCGTGGGTCAGTACTATTAAGTACTGGCAAGTGGATAACCCATACTCACAAGATACCAGCGTAACCAATCATCACAAGATACAAATACTTTGGGTACAACGGAAAGAAAGGGGGTAGTGCAAAGAAGCGGCAGCGGGCAGCACCAACAACTAGAGAGACACGCTACACCTTCCGGCTGTTAGAGAGGGATAAGAGAGCGCGACAAAACCAACTATAACTACTCACCAAACAATACCCATCCAGTGTTACCCCCTACTAAGGAAGCAACCCAAGGAAACTCACACTGTTGATTAAGGTGACATTCATTTTTATGGTGGAGGTAATCTATATTACTAGTCAAGTTATCATTGTTAAGTGTAAGTTGTCTGAGTACTTGCTAGCCAGCACTTTCACCAAGTCATCCATAACCGCGGACAACACGGCTTCTCGAGAAGATTCATCCCTGTAGGGTGCGCTACAGTACCCGTACACACTCAAGTCACCAACTAAAACTCAGGTTGGCTCGACACGACCCAAACCGTCTCTACAACCCATCCTAGGAGCCACGGAGCTATAAGGTCCCGGCCAGTCCGACCTAACCTAAGCGCAAGGGTGAAAACCACACCCCCGGCACCACAGGCCTCGCCCTATATGCATCATCATCATCATCAACAGTAACCATGGGGGCCCACCCATTCATGCATATGAGCAAATGGAACCCCCGAACTAAGTGTGGCTCTTCGGACAAGCTGCAAATCAGGTCTAAGTCGAGGGGGGGTCCCATACTACCTCCCGGATGCGGTTAGCGCGCTCGTCATGGATCAATGGACAAGACTCTTTTCCTAAGTTTGACACTAGCAGGCTCCAAAACCACGTCGGGCCTCCTGCCGGTGCCTTATCATCAAATTATTATTACCCCAAGCATTAACATGTTGTTGATTGAATTGAAACCCAACTATCAACTAAACAGGTAATACGACAAAGGACAACAAGACTCGAGCACAAACAAATCTAAGCATTCAACTACGACACGAGGGCCAACAAGGTAAACAAACAACAGTTAATAGGAAGTGGAAGGGAGGCTATATCATGGCTGCAAGGTAAACATATGATAGGATCGAGACACAAGCATCGAAAATACTAGGCTATCATAAAGACAACGGAAAGAATCGGTAACAAGTGAGGAAAGGCAACATAGGTAGCAAGTGAGTATACTACGGCAAGTATAGGTACATCCGAAGAACTTGTCGGTGCTCACATCATCTTAACGTCCTATCCGCGAAGAAGCAACGAACTAGAACAAACACCGGATGCAATAATTACTACTACGGCAAAAGATCCAGCATGATCCTATTTTTATATGCATGACATGCGAGATGCAACGCAAAATGCAATTTAGACAATTTAATCGGAACCGGAGTCCGGACAAATAGTTATGGTTTAAGTTGTTTATATAACCATCATACTAAATGTTGTTTAACATGGAAAAACAATAAGTAGGTGAGCTAAACAAGATTAAATGGAATAGGGCAATATTATTTAAATACCCCAACACATTCCATATGTTGTTATTTAGTTGACATGCATAACACAGGCTAAAATGCACAATACAAGATGCAAATATGGTCATGGGTGGCATATTCATATTCCTTGCATTTTTCTGGTTGGAAAACATATTTTACAAATTTAATTTGAATTTAATTTGAATTAGTTATGATTTATGCAATTTTAAATGAATTAAATAAAGTACAGAAAATTGCACAAATTTTAATTGGTCAAAACATTAAACAAATTGCATATTTGAAAAGTTTAGGAAATTTTGAATGGAAAACATATTTTATTTATTAAATTTGGATTTGAATTGCAAAAGATATGTGGGTTTGAATTTTAGGGGCTAAACTGCAGTTTTTAAAAGTTCAGAAGAATTTCCAGGGCCTGATTGTGATTGGACAGTGCGTGGAGGGGTTGTGGTGCAAAACAGAGGAAGTACAGGGGGCTCGGTGCAAAAGGGGCAGATCCAGATCTGGATCTGGCGATTTCCACCGTGGGCTGGGGCAGCCAGTGTGGCTGCCGCGCGGGCCCGAGGCCACGCGGCGCTGACTGGGCGTGGTGAAGGCTGAGGGGGCGCACAAGGACACTGACGTGTGGGCCCCGGTTGTCAGCGCGGAATAGAAGATAAAAGGGGAGGCTTTGCCTCAGATGGGAATCGAACCTGGGTGTCCCAGGGGCGGATCGTGACAAAGCCACTGGGCTGTCTGCACGCTTGTGATAGGATACAGATCCGTCTGTATAAGAGGCCATGTAATACAGTTAACTGAATTTTGAGCAGAACGCTTCAGACCTGGGAACATGCAGATGCAACGAAGACGAAGATCGGCAGCGCCCGGCCGGTCCTTGCGGGCATACGCGAGACCGCGGGAGCAGGGTGCAGCTGGTGTGCACGAGACGTGCATGGAACGTGTGTTGCACTGCGGGCATGCACGCAGAGGGTTCGGTGACCATGCGCGAGCTCGCACGGCTCAGCCATGGCAGCATATGTGTGGCGAGCGACCCAGCACGGACAAACCTCGATGGAAAAAAGCGGGAAAGGGAAAAACGGGGACGGCGGCTCACTGGGAGTAGGTTGGTGGTGTCGTACGGGCTCGACGAAGAAAGGGAACGGCGGGAAGCGCCGGAGATGCTCGTGGTCGAAGAGGAAGAAGACGACGCCGCCGGCGTTATGGTCGATACCTTGACGATTCTCCCGTGCGTAGAGGTAGCTGACGGCGACGCGGTTCTTCTCCCGGCTTCAGATCGGCTCGAAGATGTTCATGGCGGCAAGTCGACTGCGGTGTGCTCCGGCTCTCTGTCTCTCTCTCTTGTTCAGGACGAAAAATTCAGAGGAAGCAGTGAAGCGGGGAAGGAGGAAGAGAGGGTGGCGGCGGCGGAAAGGAAGAGAGGAGGGGGCTAGGGCGAGCATGTGGGTGCGGTGGTGGTTTTATGGAGGCGGAGGAGTCTGCAGCGGCCGTCAAATCGAGCGCAGTGTCGACGTGGGCACGGTCGATGTGCTGCCGTACAGGAGGAAGAGGAGCTGCGCTTCTCCTGGGGCTCGATGGGCTGAACTGCTTTTGGCCTGGTGGGCTGCAAGGAAGCTGGTCGGCCTGACGGCTGCCACCTCCCAAACATTTTTTTTTTGTTTTCACAAAGTTGGATGATAGCAAAAAAATAGTTTTCATGCAGAAAACAATTTTAGGGAATTAGAAAACAAAGTGTATGCAATTTAATTTTGTTAACAGTTAAAAATGCATGATGATGCATGATGAGATGAGGATGCCAAAAAGAAAAAGAACAATCAATTTCTAACTGGGTAAAACCCCGGGTGTTACACTGCCGTTCCACTTATCAATGCTGTGAGCGTCACTCTCCCAGACCTTGTCAATAAAGCCTACCCGATCCACGACCGCGGTCAGCCCTTCTGATTCGATCTTATCTTCACCGGCTTCGTGCGAGTGGAACTCAATGGGTTTCTTGGCTTTGAGCTTGGTGTCCACTGCCTTGGCCTGGCCTTCCTTCAAGGCGGAAAGCCGCTTCTCGCCTTTGGACAGGGAAATGCTATGTTGCTTGGACACCGACAACAGCTATGATGGCCAGCTGCCTTGTGCCCGAGCAGCACCTTGAGCACTTGACCCTTCGCCTGGGCCAGCAGATCCACCAGCAGCGCCGATGGTGAGTTGCGTGCTCTTCGCTGCCGGTTTCCCGGTTGACGCAGTAGGTGCCTTGGGCGGTGGCATCAAATCTGCAGACTGCGCAACCTGGCGCGACGGATTCTTGCGGACAGTTGTGGCTTCAGGCTTGGCGGTCTTCTTGGAAGCAGTGTCCGTCCGAGAAGCGGACGGAGGCACTTGGCGTGAAGTGGGACGAGGCATCTGCTGAGATGCAGTCTTGGTGGTGCTCTGTTTCCGTGGAGGGCTTGGTGTAGTCGGTGGAGTAGCCTGCTGGGTAGGCGGCACAAGGGGCCGGCTACCCTGCGCAGCGTCTCGCTGCGCTTGGTCCTGCAGGACAGGCTCCACCACGGTCTTCTCAACCCGCTGCTCGGCAGCGGGATCAGGTCTATCGTCAACTTGTTCTTCTACCCGCGGCCCGGCCGTGGGGTCATCTTGAGCTGCAGCTTGTTCTTCCTGCTGCTCGGGGTTCTCGTCTTGCCGCTCAAGGGCGGCACGGTCTTGGTTCTCGGGTCCTTGTTCAACAATCTCCCCAGCGGAGGTAGCTGGGGGAGAGGGAGGCGTCTCGTCGTGAGCAGCATCCTGCGCACTCTGAGAGGGCGCACGCGTCCCATCCTGCAGGGCTGGCTCATCGCCTACATCCGAGAGCTCAACGAGCTTCTCGAGGTCTATGACGGGTTTCCTCTTGGTGCGAGTGGGGGCCGCAGCAGCGTCAGCGTCCAGAGGGTCGCTGGAAGAAGGAAATAAATCAGAAAGAAAGAAACAGAAAAGTGTAGCGAGAAGCAGCAACAAATTGGTACTCGGATGAAGTAGTTTACCCTTTGATGGTGGGAGATTGTCTTCTGCCTGTGACGATCTTCTTCCCCTTCTTCGGCTTCTTGGAAGCAGGTTCTTGGGCACCACTGCCCGTCCTCTTCCGAGTTGGAGGAGCAGCCACAGATAGAGGGTTAACCTCCAAGGCCTCGTCGTCACCCTCCAGCTCGGGATCCTCTGCAGAGTAGAAGAAGAAAGAGAAGAGTTAGAAGCGGAGAAGGAAGTCAAACTGGGTTGCGAGTAAGCAAAGAGGTGAACTTGGTCACCTTCGTCATCCTCGGACCAGTCCCGGATAGACGCGTCTACTCGTTGCTTACCAGGCTGAGAGGCATGCGGGATGCAGAGGGTGCCCTGCGTGTCGTAAGCCTTCTCTTCATCTTCTTCACGGTCAGCGTGCCAGTTGCTCTCGAAGACCGCATAATCTTCCCTTCTTTGCCGAAATATGCTGATAAGACAAGCAATATAGCACAGTGAGTTGAGATCTACTCGGAAATACATGCAAACACAAAGCATATTTGTCTAAGTAATTCTACTCGGAAAGACATGCAAACACAAAGCATATTTCTCTAAGTAATTCTACTCGGAAAGACATACAAACACAAAGCATATTTGTCTAAGTAATTCTACTCGGAAAGACATGAAAACACAAAGCATATTTGTCTAAGTATTTCTACTCGACACGACATGCAAACACAAAGCATATAAAGCCAAACAGGATATTCATGGTGTTCTACTCGATATCAAAGTGCAGAAGACTAACCTGTCCAATGCGCTTGGTGCGGCTATACGGCTCGAAGTCATACAGCCACTCATCAGAGAGCGTGGTCTGCATGATGGACCTCGCCCAGATAGCTACATCCGCCTTGGTGAGCTCGAAGGTGGTTGTCCTTGTGCAGTCACGGGATCCTGCCATGTAGCACATCTTGTGTGAGCGGAGCTGGAGCGGGAGTACTCGGCGCAAGATCCAGCACGCGATTGGATCATCTCGGCGGAATCCCTCCTCCCGCAACTCGCCCAGGCGCTCCTCAACCTGGACCACATCCTCGATGGAGTTCTTCGTGTGGTAGCCCCAGTTCTGCTTAGTGGGCAGAGCGTTCTTGAACTTGGGTAGCCCTATCCGGTCCTTGATTGGCTTCCCCTCTTATGTGGCCATGTTCTTCACGTAGAGGAAGCTCCGCTGCCACTTGCGCACAGATTCCAGGCCCTTGGCTGTCGGGTGGCTATCAGTGGAGCGCTGCAGCATCATGGCGCAGCCTGTCTGGGTCATGGCGCGGGCGCTATCTGTTTTACCTGGATTGGGGATGCTCTGTTTTCGGAAATAGAAGTAGCGTGCCCATGTATGGATTGTTGGGTACACGCCAAGAAAAGCTTCACACACCACGACGTGGGTGGAGAGCATGATGAGAGAATTTGGTGGGAGGCGATGTGGCTGGAGGCCAAAATGCTCAAGGAACTTGGAAAAGAAATCGGAAATCGGAAGGCCGAAGCTGCGCTTGAAGTGCGCAAGGAAAACGACGTACTCATCCTTTTCGGGCTTAGGGATGATTTTGTTACCAGGATGGCGACACACCACGCCGGGAGGCACGCGGCGGGTGTTGACTAGCCACTAGCAGTCCTCCGCCGTGACCTCGGAGCCGTCCCAGCCGGCGGCGTCGTCGTCTCCGCATGCAGCCATGGCGGCGGAGATGCGAATCGGAGATGCGAAGTGGAGGCACTAGTGGGAGTTGCGAATCGGAGTCTGGATCTCTCTCTGTCTCTCCGGCGGCGTGTGGAGCAGCGGCGTGGCAAGCGGTTGCGGTGGCGGAGTGCTCGACGGCGGCGGAGAGGCGAAGAGGCAAGAGATTGGAAGGAGCAGGAAAGAGAAGAAGGGAGCGGCGAGGGGGTATTTATCCCGCTCCCTCGAGTTGCAGTTACTGGTGAGTTATTCACGGATTGATCGTGCGCGGAGATCGTGCGGCGTGGGTTGCGCAACCGTTAGAAACGCACACAGCGCATATCGCGCGCGTAACGGGCGCAGTTAATCCCACGTCGAGATCGTGGGCTCTTGAGTGCGGTTGAAGTGACTTAACGGGCTAGTGGGCCCTGGTCGCAGTTATGGGCGCGTGGCCTGCTGTATCCCAGGCACCGAGGTGTCGGGGGTACGGGGGTCTGACACGTTCCCTGTAGCGACACGGAGAGATGGATTTGGTCTGATTCAGCGGGAGTGAGTTCGAAATTTCTCTAAGTCATTTTACTCGGCATCAGAGAAGAGAGACAACGCTACTCGGAGGAGAAGAGATTCAAGCAAGAGTTAAAGGCTACTCAGAGGTGCTACTCGGCATCTTACAGTACGAAGACAAGATTTGTTTTTAAGCTGGAAGGGCCCAGTGAACAAGTTCGCAGGACTCTACCATCTTCGGGGACTAATGTAGGGGGTTACCCCCGAGTAGGGGTAAGGCAAGTGCTAAAATCAAGGTCAGAGGAGATGTTTGGCTGAGTAGCTGGCTACCCGGTACTTGCTACCCGGTCGACTGCTATCCGGCCGTACACACCGATGGCCAGAAGGAAGAATCAAGGAAGTTATGTTCTTCCGGGTAGAGGAATTTGTCCGAGTAGAGGGAGTGGATTCCTACTCGGTCCAGAAGTCAAAGGAGCCGTTCTGACAAAGGATCTCGCGTATCCTGCGTCCGTACGGCGTACGGTTCAACTTACAAAGCGCGTGATTATCCGCGCTACGGCGTGGCTACAGTGCAGGTAGGCGCCTGTCAAGTCCTGTCACTGACGGAGGGGACAGGAGCGGGCTAGGGGCCTACCCTATCTCACAGACAATGTGGACGGGTCCCATCGCTGAACGGCGCGCGCGACTTCCCACACCTGCCTCAGCGAGAAGCAGGAGGCGTGCTCTGTTCTGCAGTGCCCATGTCACATCGAGTCGTACCTTATACTTGTTTTCTATTCGGCTGGGCACCAGTATATAAGGTGCCATGCCTCCTCCTGTGAGAGGTTCGCTGCATTCGCCTTGACACTTAGCATTTGCTTCACGTAGACAGAGCTAGAGTGGTTACTCGGCTGAAGGTCTGATTGTACTGTGGCTACTCGGTGAACACACATATAAAGAGAAGGGCAGGAGTAGGGGTGTTACCTCCACACGAGGGCCCTGAACCTGGGTAAGATCTGGTTGTTTGCAGTGTTAGATTCATCTTATACGCAGCTACTCGCCGTGTGATCCCTCCCCGATCACCTCCAGCATCCATCGACCCCAAACAGTTAGCCATCCTATGGCATCTGCCGTGACACCACCACGACAGATGCATTGGCCATCCCCAAGCTTAGACACTTGAGTATTCTTTGAATTTTCTGGGATGTACCACCGGGTCATCCCCAAGATTAGGCTTTTCACTCTTCTTGATCACATCATATCATCCTCTTTTCACTCTCCTTGAAAACTTCCTTCACATCAAAATTCTCACAATCTTCATTAGCAACGTTAGTGCAATCGAAATAATAAACTCACATGGTACAGTTTCAAAACAAGACTATCAATAAAAAAACACATTAGCTACTGTCACAACTTATTTTAAAAATCTTTTTCTCAAAAGAACACCAAAAGAAAGAGATTAAGATGCAAATGCGATAAATGGCAGAAATCTGTCAAAACAGAATAGCAGATAGGCAACACCCAGGTGCAAAGCACACCAAAGAAAACAAAGAAAAACAGAATGAAAACAGAGAAATAAAACGGGTTGTCTCCCGGTAGCGCTTTTGTTTAACGCCTTTCAGTTAGGCATAAAAGGGAAACTCAAGTATTTTCGAGTGAGTCATTAAAATAAAGGTTTGGAAACTCTTTAATAATGCATTTATTTTATCCAAGTGGGTTTCAGAGGCTCCTGTCTGAGTATTTTTAGGCTGACTATTTTCATCAGATAAATTCCCAGGATCAATCCAATCAAAATTCTTTTCTTGGGCTTCGTGAAGTGCCATTAATTTAAATGGGATTGGTATTTTATCCTCATTTTCATTATTAGATTCATTTTTTTCCAGAGAACCAACAACGTCTACACATGAGCCAAACATATTGAAACGATCAAAGACTTTTCTAGCTTCTATAGCAACATCTCCAAATTCTTTAAGCGTAGTTTCTAAGATGAAGTTTCTTTTCTCAACATCTTCAATGTTGTTCAAGTTGAGGAACATATGTTGTATTATGGGGTGAAGTTTAACAAACCTAGCTTCTAGCATCTGAACTAAAGAAGTTGCAGCAGTCTCGTAATTAGGAGCAAGTTCTACAATGGATTTTTCCTCAAAATTATCGTGCTTACTAACATGATCAAATAATTCTTTAATAGTGTCCTTTCCAAGTATAGAACCACTTCCCACCGGCAAGTCTTTTAAAGTAAATTTAGGGAGCAACATGATGAGAAATTGAACTTTAAGAGCAGAAAAGCAAAAACAACAGCAAGCAAGTAAATAACAACTATGAAGTAAACTATTTTTTTGTGTGTTTTCAATATAGAGAATAAAAAACAATACAAAAATAAAAACAAGTCAATAAACAAAATAAAGAGGTTGAGAGTGAGAGACTCCCCTTTTCAGAAGACTTCCTTTTTCCCGGCAACGGCGCCAGAAAAAGTCCTTGATGGTGTAGATCTTGCACTCGTTGGGATACCCCAAGAGGAGGGTGTGATGAGCACATCGGTAGGAGTTTCCCGTTAGTTAAGAACCAAGGTTGTCAATCCAGTAGAAGAAGGAGGACCTTCGGAAGGTTGATGCCACTGACGGTGGTGCTGGCACTTCACCGGTGTCAGCAACAGCGTGGAACCTGCACACAACACAACCAAAATACTTTGCCCCAACGGTACAGTGAGATTGTCAATCTAACCGGTCTTGCTGAAAACAAAGATTAGACGTATAGTGTAGAAAATAGTTGAATACTTGCAGAAAATAGAGAGAGCGGGAAATTGTTGTGGTTTGTTTAACGGTGTGGAAAATGGACCGGGGTTCATGGGTTCACTAGTGGTGTTTCTCCATAAAAGATAGCATGCTGGGTGAACAAATTACAGCTTGGCAATTGACAAATAAAGGTTGCACCATAGTGCACATTATAACATGATGATTACTATGATATTTAGTGCGGGCATTACAACAAGATACATAGACCAACATCCATCTGTATCTATGACTAATAATCCACCCTCAAGTTATCATTTGAACCCCGTTAGGTATTAAGTTGCAAGCAACGAATAATTGCATTAAACAAAGTGTGTAATGTAAGCAATGATTATACACGTGGGTACTCTCATCGTTTTTTTCTCCCTAATGGCAACAACACATCCTCCCCCTTCACGTTTCTGTCACTCGAGCAAGGAAACAAGGAGGCATGAACCCACTATCAAGCATAAATACTCCCTCTTGGAGTCACTAGCAACTACTTGGCCAGAGGAACCACTAGCAATGGAAAGCATGCAAGATCACAAATAACATATGCAATAAAGACTATAATCAACTTGGAATAAGTTCAATATTCATCGGATCCCAGCAAACACAACATAAAGAATTACATAAGATCGATCTCAATCATGATAGGCAGCTCACGAGATCTAAACATGGAGGCATATGAGGAGGAGATAACCATCTAGCTACTGCTATGGACCCTTAGTCTAGGGATAAACTACTCACGCATCACTCCGGAGACAGGCATGGTGATATAGAAGCCTCCGGTGATGATTTCCTCTCCGGCAGGGTGCCGGAAAATAGCTCGAGAACCCTCCTGATCTAGGGTTGATGGTGACAGCGGATGCAGAACTTTTTTGGGGATTTTGATCAGGTACTTAGGGTTTTCCATACGGGGGGCCTAAATAGGCGAAAGGGCAACGGCGGTGGAGCTCCAGGGGCCCCACACCCATAGCTGGCACGGCCAGGGGGGCCGCGCCAGCCTATGGTGTGGCCCCTCTGTTGCCCCTCTTCGACTCCTCTTCGGTATTCTCGATGCTTCCGGGGGAAATAAGATTTCCGTGCTTTGAATTTTCCAATTCCAAGAATATTTCTAGAACAACTTTTCTGAAACTAAAAAACTGCAAAAAAAAGGGAACTAGCTCTGTGGCATCTTGTCAATAGGTTAGTACGGAAAATCGATAAAAATGACATAAAGAAGGGAGAAAACATGTAGCAATTGGCATAATATCATCATGGTGCATCAGAGATTAGGGATACGTTTATGACGTATCAGCGACCACACTTGGCTCGCACCCCCTCCTTCCATTCCTCTCCCCTCGCATTCTCTCTGGCGACTCGACGTCGCCACCGTCGTCTCCGATTTAATCCGGTTGACTTTGATCCTCTCCGCCGCCGTGTGTGTAGGCAAAATATGCGCCACACGCCACTTTACCATCCCATCTCCTTCGATCTTGGATTCCATCCCAGGAATGGCCGTGCACAACCCCGAAATGAACCTAAGGTTTTAGTTTACCCGCAACCGCCGGCATGCCAGAGCGGCCCCGGTGGTTCTCCACTACAGCTTTACGAGGTGTTGCGCCCCAGCGCCGCCCTGGTGACCCGTGGTACTGCTACCTCCATCGCTTCATCATTGGTGCCGTCGGGATGGCTCCTCGGAACGCAACCATGGCGCCACATCGCCGCCCTCGATCCTATCTCGCCGCCTGGCTGTGGCCACCACAATGGTGGTCACCTGTAAGTACTCCGCCCTCTCCTCTCTTTTCCCCTTCCTCTCTGCTTCCACTCCCTCTCTTCGGCCCTTGCTCTGGAACCAGGCCATCAAGCTCGTGCTCATGCAATGAGGAATCTATGTTTGTGGCCATTTGTTATTGGTATGTTGGTTGCTACTACTTGTGCCATGATGCAATTGCTACTGCCACATCTTGTGGTTTGAACCCTGAGATTTTCCCTTGGTCTGACTGCTGTTGTACTAGCTAGGAACCTGGGAATTTTTCCCAATATGTGAATTTTATTGAGGATGCTATCTAGTGGAACTTGGTACTAGTGGCGTACTGGAACCAGAGGACTATCCTCTGTGTGGATATGAATTTTACTAGCGATAATTCTCGAGGCTTATGTTCATTTAGGAATCCCTATGTCCAAACCATGTGCTACTCTACCTGTGCTACTCTGAACCTTGTTCAGAGAATGTGCCATAGCCCCTCTTAGGTGTTTCTGTTTAATTGAAAATATGCCCAGTGCTTGATTGTTTGCATGATTGAATACTCAGGTGCTCCTTTAGGATATGCCCAATTTTTGCTCATGCACAACATGAGTGGTACTGTGGTATGATCTAGGAGTTGTTAATTTCCCCCCTTTTGTCATCTACTTGACAAGAACAGAACACACTTGATTTTTATTGGCCAAAGCCTACGATGTTGTTCCGAGGCAACTACTTTTAGATAAGAACAAATACTATGCTACCTTTTAATTCCATGTGATGTGTTTAGCATAGCAATACTATGCCAGGCCGAGGGGAAAAATCCCAGCCCTATTCTATGTGCATCCTAGCAATTTCTTGCTAAGTGGTGTGTAGAGATTAACCGTTTAAGTTGATGCCTTGGCTGGTTGTATGCTTGTGTACTTGCTTGCTGTGATTTACTCCAGGCTTGCTTGCTTGCTTTGCTCTGCTCCAGGCCTGCTCCTCCAGATCCCGGCTTGGCCTTGTGATGATTTTGTTGGATCTGTGATTTCACAGGTTCCTGATGGTGGTTAAGTTGTGGAGATTTTTCTCCTGTTGTGTTCTTGAGCTGTGCAGCTCGAGCTGTGGTCCAGGAGAAGAAATGGGCTTGTATGACTTCTGCTCTACGGATGCTTGCCCTTTATCTCTCTTCTGTGGTTGTGACAGCACATAGGTATGCACCTATGCGTGTGTTGTGTGCCTGTGTACTGAGGCAGAGATCTTTTGTTGTGCGCCCTTGTTGGCCTTATCCAGGACTTACTTATTTTTTATCTACCACTTGTAAATCCTATGATTTTGATTACTAGCCAAGGATGCCGGTCTAAGGCTTATACTGATTTGAACAGATTCTACATTAGTTTATCTTAAACCCAATGATGATATTAACAGTGCATCACACTGCCAATCTGAGGGTACTAATCCTAACCATCTCCCATTTTGTTTGTGTTTGTTTTCTTGTTTCTTTTGCAGGATCAAAATATCAATTGTAGACTTGAAGATGTGCAAGAATATATTAGGAATTTCTTTTTGGAAATGTTCATTTGTAATAACACTTGTAATTTATGTTTGTTGGATTATGTAATGACTTTATAATATTATTAATTATCAATGAAGCTTATTGTTTTTCTTTTGTAATTCTCCTTAATTAATTTGAATTGAATAAAGATTTAATTTAGTAAAATTTTCAAACTTAATTAATAACTAATTATTCAAATTAACTTGATAATCAATTTGAATCCAAATTTCAAAACAGATCATCTTTTGTTTCAAAAAATTTATTGAATTCTTAATTCAAACAACACTGAAAGGTCATGTTGATACTCCTTCCACTCTCTCCTCTCCGACTCTAAATCCTAAGTTAGGAAAATGACGAATCTCTGATTACTCCAGGTTTAGTATTCGCGAATAAACCTCCAGTTGCCACTTCTAGTCTGCTATAACTTTAGAGTTAATTACCAACTTTTTCTTGTATAATTTAACCTGGTGAAACTCAAGTGTTTAATGCCCTAAAAAATCATCTGCTTACAAGATTGATCAGGTCTTGTAATCAAACTATTCTTGCACAACACCAACACTAGGATTTCACCACATCATTAGATTTTTCTTATCTTTGTTTCCTTCGAGGTTGCTTCTCTTGTAGCCTTGGTCATGGAGGAATGCAGACATAGGGTTTTGTAAAGATCACAGGTAGTGATCAGGGTTTAGTATTGGTTTAAGAAGGTCTATTTCCTCGTTTAGATTCTTCCTTTTAGGACTAATTAGATCATTCAGTTATGCATGACTAACTTGCAGAAGTAAGATTAACATCTGTGTGATTTGGATACTCACCTCTCTCCGAGTTCTAAAATACCTAGCTCTCTCAAGTCACTTATAAACTTGTGGTCGATGTTGTTGAAAGTTAGTGCTGGTCATCACCAAATTTGGTGTGGCTTATAAGATGATTTGGTTTAGAAATATGTTTGTTATAAAGATCACTCCAAGATGTACCCTCAACCATATGATCTAGACCCATTTCATCATGTCGAGAGAAACATTGGTCACTTTGCTTCGTTTAAACTATCATGCCAAAATTTCCCGTATTTTTAGATGCATGCTATGCAAATGCACAAACTATATTTAGATCCTTATAACTTCCCAAACACTGGGATGTTACAACGACCATAAAGATACTTTATGCGGCCATAGGCCTTCAGGAATTTCTGGAAAAAAAATCCCGTTCCATCATCATCGAAATCTGTGTTTCATGCATTATATCCGGCTTCTGAATCTACCTTTCCGTTTATACCAGTTAGGATAGACTCATGTTCAGAGCTTTCCTTAGTTGGATTGGGCTCTGCTTGAAACATGCCTACAAAGTAAGATCTTGTTGCCGGAACTTCCGAAGAAGGTGCAGCCATAGATTCCTTTGGGTGATATGTGTTGTCCTTACATATCTTTGTCGACTCCTGGATGACGATATCCTCGTCGATGGGATGGTGGGCAGGTGAAAAAAAACTTGCTTCCTTCACGAAACCCTAGTGCCTCCGTCGTCGGCCCGATGAAGACGTTGACAGAGCTGACTGGGACGAAGTATGAGTAGATGAGATGGTTGATCGTCCGCGTAAGCATATTGCAGTGCCAATCGTCGAGTTATGGGATCCAGTGCATGCAGGGGGTGCCATATCCCGGAGGTAGAAATCGTGGGGGCTAACATAGGAGAATTTCCTAAGGCGGGGGCACGTGTTTTTACCCAGTTTCAGGTTAGCCGATGATGACTCCCTACTTCCTGCAAAGATCACTAATGGCGGTTCTCGCCGTAAACAAGTTACAAGGTGGCTTGGGCGTAGAGAATCTCCTCTAGAGTTTGTCCCGTCCGGCTTTATATATGACGCCAGACCAAATCTTACAGGAAGGATATGACCGTACAAAACCTAGAATCTACGACTTCCGGGTCTTGACCTATCCCGGACGTGTTCTCGGCCGTTGTCTGGATGCTTCTTCCTGCGCGTCGGCCTACTCTTAGCCGCCCAATGTGGCCTCCTACCACATTATATTTGGGCCACCCTAGTAGTCCGGCTTATTGGATGCCAGAGGAAACCCCATTACGAATATCTCCAACACTAGGAAATGCTTATAACAGTATATGGTAAATCTGGCTGTGTACATATCATGGTGCACATGATTGTTAAAAATCGTTCATCTGATATCACGCACCAATTGTTAAAACGCATGATTTTTTGCTCCATAGGACAAATCTGGTTGTGGGTGCACATGATTGTTGATGCCGCATGAACTCTCCTTGCCGTTTTTCATATCGAACAAATTAAATATGTTATCTATATAAATAAACTTTGGCATATTGTATTGGGCGCCAATCTATCTCCATGATTTTGCCTAACCGGTTCAAGTCATGGGGCAGGGAGGGCCGGAGGAGAGGCCGCACGGCACACCTGCCGAGACGCCTCACACGACCCGACTCGACCATGGCGCTCGCCAGGAATTGATTAGGCTTTCCGCGCGAGCAGCCTCGCGCGATCGCAACGATTTCGCACCCGAGTCGGGCCGCCCACATGACAGTCACCAGTGGGCCCCGCGGAATCACGATGTGGGGTCGCCTTCGCATGCCGCATGGGCCACGGGGTGCTGCTACGCGCATGCCATCGGGATCGAAAGGATCCGAGTGGGCCTCACTCTGTCTCACGTACACGTACCCACCAGGCCACCAGCGCTGGTATTCCCGTTCTAAATTTTGCAATGACCTGCCCATTCCCAGGGATTTCGTCCAATGCTGTTTACTACTTCCTCCGTTTTAAAATGTAAAGATTTTTAGCGAGTTAAAACAGTTTACTAAAAAGGTTTATATTTTAAATCGGAAGGAGTACTACAACTGGATGATTATCTTATCCACCGAGCTACTTTCAGAGCAGCGTCAACCGGAGTATTTAACTCTCCCGCTAACAAGGACAAAAATGTTTAAAAGAGGTGAAGCAGGTCTAGGAAAAACCGCCACGGATTTCTGCTTATAAATCGACACGACTTTTTGTTATCGCGAACGCGATACATCCGAAATCTGCCAACCGCGTACCACTAGGCCACAACTGATGCACGTAATGAGAAATTGCAATCACATTCACGGGCCCGGCCGTCTTTCGGTGAAAGGGTCAGGAGGGTTTACGCCTCAGGGCGTCTCCAATGTTGAAATCGGGAGAGGCCATAAGCAATAAAGTTGTCTTAAGCCCCGTCCATATACATAGTAGCACCAGACCATAGCAAAAAAAATCATGTGGCCTGGCCACACTGGTATAGCCCGTCCACAACGAATAAAATACAGTAAACTTTTTGACAGCAGCCAGGATAGAGCTGCACCGCACCAACCAGCATTGAGGAGAGTAAAAGAAACCTGTGTTGTGCCCACCTGCCACCAGAAAGTTGGGGTCCATCTTATGGCCCGACTGGGTCTTAAACATAGCGGATGTTTTAATCGGCCATAAGCCTAAGCGGTGGAGCCCACCTTATATCTGGATGAAAATTAAGCATTGAAAATGATGCAGGATTGACCAACAAAAGCAGTGCGCGGTAGTGAGGATAAGAGCATGGCTAATAATATAGCCGGCTGTTGGCTATATGCCATTGACATGTCACATATAGATAGCTTGTAGTCAAATTGTACAATAGTTGGCTATATGCATGTACTACTTTATCAACATATGGCCCACTTTACAATCTCACATAGTGTCTAGGAGCACGTGTTGCAGCTGGCTACTAACTAGTAGCCCGCTTTGCTTCTCTCTCCTCATCTCTCTCCTCCACATAAGCAAAGATATAATACTTAAATCCTTATAGCCTGCTTATGTCACCTTGTTGTACTTGCTCTAAGGTACGGGGACACGTGCATGTCAATGCATGGCGGCGAACGGCGATGATTGACTCACCCAATCACGTCAACGGTCAACCAAAGTACGACCACGCGCAAGTGTTTTGACGATGATGAGATGATCGTCGTCTAAAACTCATCCGTAATCCACCGGCCGGCACGTGAATGGAAAGGTCCTCGCTTCCTCTGGGCATGGAATCTGTTTTCTTGCTTGGAGATGGAACGTCGGTTCACCAGGCAAGCATGCTTTTTTTTTTTCCAATGTCGTAATGTTCGACGCAGTGATACCGTTTCGTTGAAAAAATTATACTACGGGAAGATATTATGGCTCTTTTGAGGCTAATTTTCAGCGCTGAATACTGAAATAGACATGCACTGCTAATAGCCTACTACTAGGCATATGTTTCCTGAAATAGCATGCGCGTACTCATTCAATTCATTCAAGTTGTACTACCTTTATTTGAAATAAAAGTTAGCTAAGTTTGACCATTTCTACAAAAGTATGGTACTAACATGTACAACATCAAGTGTTAAAAAAAAACAGGTACAATATCAGAAAATATTTTCTTTTGGACTCAATAAGCTTTATATAGTACTCTCTTTGTTACAAAATGTAAGTGTTTCTAGCAAGCTAGTTTATAGCTTGCTAAAGAGGTTTACATTATAGAACGGAGGGAGTATTGTTTTACCAAGTCTAAGTTTGACCAAGTCTATAAAGGTATGGTAGTAACATAATGACATCAAGACTATATTAACGTATGCATATATGACATCAAATATATTTTCTGTTTGTAACACAAATCTGATTTGATGTTTGGTAAAATTTTGTAGGACTCCTAATGTGGATGCGGTGTGCAATCCGAGTTTAGATTGCACGTTGAAGGTAAGATAAGTTTATTGCAATATCTAAACTTTACGGTTGAGAAGAATAACAAAGTCGAGAGAAAAAAGGAAGAACATGGAAGATAAGTTAGAGATAGCACATGACTTGGATATAAAGACGTACGAAGAAAAATAAGATAGCCGGGAAGTATAGAAAAAATTAGAAAAGAAAAGACGTAAATGGAACCGAGTGGCATATATACCCTTCATGGTAATAAGATAATGTAGATGCACCGAGTTGAAAATGAAGAGAATAAAGAAAATGTGCATTTGGGAAAGGACCTATGCCTTCTTTCACAAGGGGGTAATTTATTTCGGATCAGTATTTGACTGCTACAGTACCAGATTAAGCCTTAAACCTTGCTTTACGTCCTGCTGGATAGTCGACAAAGCTTTGCTACCCATTTGGGCCACCCTGACACGCTGGTTTTGGCCTATGCCCGATGATACCCTATTCAGCATATCCACAACATTACAGACTGAGATTTTGTACACTCATAGGACTATATGTATATATTGTTTCCTAAATCATTAAAAATTCTAAAATTTATTTGTCAGATAATCAAAATAAAGGGCCACGTGGAGCTCAGGAGCCAAAACGACGCACTCAGCCTAGTATGGGGTATTTTACTACGCAAGAGGCGAGTAAAATGCATCTACAGTTCATAAACTTGCTGGGTATGTCCGAAACTATCCTCAAACTGACGAAATGCCTCATGACAGTCCTTGAACTTGTCAAGGACGTCCATATACGGTCCTGAGTACATATTCGCTATCGTATCAACATGACATGGAGAAGTACCGGTCCCACGAATGCGCTCCTGGGTTGGACCACGACGGCATATTTGCCAAAAATCCCCTGCAACCCCTCAGCGGAGGACAAGATATCCCGATGTGGAGTGCTCAAGGTGAACGACGACGACGGCGGAGGAGGAAGGTGATCGACATCGGCGCACCTGGTGATCGACGGCGGTGAATCGGGTGTGTAAGAATTTCAGGACCTCCTTGGTTTTTGTTTCTTCCACCTAACACACATGCTCGTGCTTTTTTTTGTTCTTCCTTTCATCCTGCTCATTGAGCTGCTAGCTTCAGTAGGATCTGGCTGAATTTTGCCCATGCTAAACAGTTGCTCCTCATAAACATCTTCCCGTTTTCAGAAATTGCAACCACCATCATGCGACTGAAACAAGAAGATCAAATAGAGGGGGAGAAATCATAACCTAAAATGCAGGTACAATACCCAAAAGAAATAAGAGTGGGCACATACCCCATGATTTAAGACATTTGTAGAAATGCCTGAGGAAATTAGCATTTGTATTCGAAACGAAACGCTTCACTCTGCGGAAATTGCATTTGTTACAAATGACAAGCGGGAAACGCCGACACATGTCCTCGGACAAGCTGCCGCCATTGCCGCCCAACACGAACGGGTTAACAGAGGAGAAAGAAGGTGCGGACTCTGAGGAAGCTGCCATTCGAACGCGATGAACAATATAGATGAAATGGGTCAATGGAGACAACATCGACCGGCCCTCCCGCGCCCAACGCTGTCTCCGTCGCTCTCCTGCGGCGGTGGCTCGATTTAGGGTTAAGAAAGGGGGGAAAGGGGAATCGAACCGAACAGATAGGGTGCGCGACCGTCGTGGGCCACTATGCTACGCTGCGGGGTCCACCACATAGCCACGTCACATCAATACGTACCTGGGTCCGTATATGGACGTCCTCAACAAGTTGAAGGACTGTCCCGAGGCATTTCGTCGGTTACAAGACCGTTTAGGACATAGCAGCGAATTTAGGGACTATAGATGCATTTTCTTTAGACTAAAAGGGATGACCCCCCGATTTCATTGAAATCAAAACGGCCACGAATTCAGTTGCATACAGACTACGGGCAGCACCAGGATCGGTGAGCCAGACAAACGACCCTCACAGACGAGGGAGGGGAGAAAACAACCCCCAACACCAACTAGTTAGCTTTTATCGACAAAACAACAAGCTATAGATACATTTTACTCCATGCAGGCTGCATGATTTGTAAAACCTTTAAGGGAAGAGTGCAAATGGATTTTTGAGTCCCGATTAATTTTCCCAAAGATGTTCTCGCGTCTCTGTTCTTTTTGTTTACTCATAACCTAGCCAGCCACATTGCTCATCCTTTGACAAGATGAACATCGTGTACAAAGAGGACCTATAATCCACGGGGCGGAACTTGAACATTTCTGGCATGACGGGGCCGCCGTGCATGGTGGTGTAGTATGGTAAGGTCACCACCAGAGACAAGATATGACCATAAACATAGGCTGAATGCAACAGACCACAACACATTGTGTCGTCGTAGCCATTTCTCCTAACCTGCAGGTAAGCAAACGCTAGATAGAAAACGGTCCTAGTGATACCATGAAGTCGACTGAACGAACCTACACAACACGTATTCAGGGTTGTCTCTTCACTGACCAGCCTAGTTCCAGGGAGTCTAAAAAAAGGATGCAGTCCACCGATCATGCCCTTAGAGCATCACTGGTAGTACCCTCAAACCCTTATAAATAACCGTTTTTTATCGCATGCTACAGTTGCGGTTTTATGTCAAATTTACCCAAAACTATGTATCCGTCCAACATTGCCTTGTTAAAATTCTTCATAAAGCTGCTCAAGAGCGGGCAGGGAAGCGGACTCGATTCATTCAAGTGGTAGGAAAACCATTACAGATTACGCATTTACACTACGGAAGGATGAGAAAAGGAAGTGTACGGTAAAACGGCGTTCACGTTCAGGTTGTCCATGTCGATCTTGAGATTCTTGGCACTTGCCCTTGAGAAATTTTATCTGCTGAAAAAAGTTGAAGCGCGATGAGAGGAGAAAGGACAGGCCGTCCGTCCAAAGGTATCCCGAACCGAAAGGCGGGAGATCGAACATGCTGATGTGTGCACCAAAGCGGCATATCCCACTCCGCATGCGAACGAAAGCAGCCGCACCCGCCGATTCCTACCTCACCGCACCGGTAATTTCCCTAGCGACCCACAGTCTGCCTGATGCTACTAATTCTGCCTGGTAATTGAACTGGTTTGTAATCTAGCACATTGCTATATGGTTACAGTACAATATAGCACCCCCAACCAACGTCTCCAAACCTTTTTGAAGGAACCAGAAGCTGCACTGCAAGATCTGAAGATCAGTACTATGATTTATGAACCTCTACAACTCGATTCTCCGCGGTAGCTTTCCATCGCTTTCTTTTCCAGAAGACATGCGACAGCATCTCAGTAGGCAGTAGCCTTCGTACTCCTTTGCGAGACCGTCCCATCGAAACGAAAATTCACCACCAACTAGTAGTGCTACTGTTCTTCTATCTATAATTGGGGCGCTGCACGTTTAATTATTGGTCCGCAGAGCAGACTTTGACACAGGCCAATATGGCATGCTGGAAAAGTCCGGCGAGGTCAGTCTCAGCTCAGGTTCACCTACGACTACGAGAGGGGTCGCTCTCGGGCGGCAGCGACCTCGACTGTTGGGTGGCCCTCGGACATGCAACCTATACAAGTCAACAAGTTTTCTCTCAACAAGGAGGGGGTGAAGGTCTGGAAGATGCTGTTGTGCTCTCGGTGGAATTTTCTAATGGCGTGCATTGTTGACCCGGGAGGAATGTCTTTCACCTGTTTCAGACTTTATAAAAATCTGGTGTGAGGTCAAGTGTCGATATAGCGATAGTTTTCCACTCCGACGACTCAAGGAATGTTCTTTTAATTAAAGAAAAGGAGGAGGCGGCGACTCTGACGGAATCGGTCTTGATGTTGTGGCCAGTGTAGACGAGGAAAAGGAGAGGTCAACGTCACGGTCTTTAATCTATAAACCTGAAGGATTTAGTCAAATTACGACTCCCCTGCCTTCGTTTCCATTGCTTCACAAGCCTTTCCGCTCCCATTAACAACCCGATGGGAAGAACATTGCATGCGACCTGCAAATTTGGAGGCACCGTCCTGCAGTGCGCAACTGATCCGATCCGAGTGAAGACGGCGACCGCTGCAGCTGTGGGCAATTTTAACAAGTTTAACCCTTTTGCCAAACTTTAACTCGAAATGGACTATATTCAATTTTTTAGCCAGATCTAGCCCTTTTTAGTACCGCTCAACATTTTGGCGGTATAGTTAGCCACGATACCGCCACTGCCATCTTAACGGTAACACGACTAAGTCTATCGCCCTGACGGTAACACGTACAAGGCTACCGCCAGATGCCATGTATAGGTCTACTGCCAGAAGGTTTGGAGGTAGCCAAATGGGCTAGATACGATAATTTTTGTGAAAATAGTTCATTTGTGGCTCAAGTTTGAGAGGAAGGCCAGATTCGTCAAAATTGCCGCAGCTGTGGACCTGTGGTGTGGCAGAGCAGCAGCAGCAGCAGCCGGTCCCTCCGGCGATTTTCCCCGATCACGTTGGTGCCATGGCGGAGGGACAAGGGGGTCCAGACCCCAGCTGAGACGCACATGTGACGCGCCGTCGTCGTCTACCTGCGAGCTCGGGATTCGTTCGGATTTGGAGGGCGCGCTCCACCTCCACCGTGGGCGTGCCAAACATTGTACTGTACTACTACTAGGTGTCTAGGTGGCCCGGCCTACCGCTACCAGTCAGCACGGTTGAAGCCAAGCCAAGCCCCGGCCGGGTCACGTCCGTGCACAGCACAGACACGTACGCTGCTACTGTCGCGTCTCCACACACAGAACCTGGGATAGTTGGTTGAGCGCTTGCGATCTACCAGCACCTACAAATTGCACTGCCTGCCTGCTTGCTTGCTACATGGCGATTGGATCACCTAAAACAGCAACAAGATAATAATCTTTCAATCTCCAACCAACAAAAGCCCCTCACTGTTTTTCCGTCTCCCAACTCCACCATTCGTACTACCACGCATCTATTGATGAACAATGAGCCGTAATGATCGGCAGCAGGCACGTTACTATGCGATTCAATTCACTTCCCCTCATATCAGGGCCCCCTAGTTCAAAAGCCGTGCCGCCAGATCAAGACCACGCAGAAGCCTTTCAGGAACTGGAGCAATCAATCAGACTCAGATGCCACGGATCACCAAACCACATGACCCACACAGCCACATTGGCCACGCTTATCGGCAACAAACTCACTCCACAGGACGTACTACGACAGACGCCGCAAACTCATCATGAATGGTTTCGCCAAGGAGTTCCAGACAATAGAAGACGGACAGGGTTGATGAATAATTACATGGATAGCTACTAAAAACCAATCTAATCAGCTAAGTACCACTAGTAGAATAACTAGGAGCAATCAACGCAATCACACAGTCGGACATAAAATTCCTAAAACACCACGAATTACCAAGAGCACACAACCAGTTAAAAGACCCAAGCTGCCGAATTCGAGTATCTGCTAAAACAAGACGAGAAACAGCCGACGAACTCAATCGGAGACAGGAGTTCATCAGATCTTTGAACCGAGTGTGGGGCTACAGCAATTAGCCAGACTCCTCTCCCGCAGGTCACGTTCGAGATCATGGTGCCGCAGCATGAGTCGGCCCCTCGACGGTCTCATCCTGATCGCCGTCCTCTACCTGATTCAAGGCGGCATCCTGCTGTTCGTCGGTTCCTTCGGCGCTCTCACTTGACCTCTTGATCTCGTCGATCCGCACAACCACGTGCGACATCGTCGGCCGCGCGTCTGGGACCTGCGCCACGCAGTCGATGGCAAGCTGTAGGAGCTGAACCATCTGTTCCTCCACGTCCTGGTGTCTCAGGAGCTCCATGTCGAACACCTCCGCGGTCCATTCCGAGCGTACCACAGACTGCACCCACCTGGGCAGGTCCACGCCCTCGTCGTTCAGAGCAGCCTGACTGGGGGCCTTGCCTGTGAGCAGCTCCAGCAAGAGGACGCCAAAGCTGTACACGTCAGCCTTCTGGGACACCCTCCGGGGATCAACAACCTCTGGTGCGCGGTATCCAGTGGCGCGAGATGGTGCGGATGATGAGCCAACAAGGGTAGCAAGGCCGTTGTCTGAGACACGTGCTTCGTATGACTTGGCCAGGAGGATGTTGGATGACTTGATGTTGCCGTGGGAAGTCGATGAGCTTGTAGAGTGGATGTACTCGATCCCACGAGCTGCAGCGAGGGCAATGCTTGATCTTGCCGCCCAGTTCAGTGGTGTACGGCCAGAACCCCTGTTACCTGTTTAAACATAAAACGATTTAAGATCATGTGAGATTGCAGGTTTTAGGTTCCCTTCAGTTTCATGGTCAATGTACAAATTCAAGTTACGAACGTTGCCCATTGTTTAAAACATGATATCAAGAGATCCAATAGCACCTTAATGAAACACCTACCACCCAAACCAACTACAACGGCTTCCAGCGATTTTCGTTTCCTCTAATCAAGATAGAGTTAACAAACAAAGAAAAGACCTAACTACACATAATGAAGGA
>JAPCYS010001840.1:0-47107 GCA_028641055.1 Alopecurus myosuroides | reverse complement strand
GAACAGAACGATGGAGTGACAGAGAAAATGAACTAGACCCAAGGTTGGTTGGTTCAGAACCTATTCAAATAGGTCCTTGGTGACATCCTCTAACAGTGAACGAACTCAATATTATCATTGCTTGGTTTGTTCAGGAGGTAATGAAAAAATTGTTTTGCACCATAAATGGTAGATTCTGCTAAAGGACTTGCCCAAAGATTCTATTTTTGTTCATACTCCATACTAAACAAGATCTGCTGCATGTTTTGGCAATTAGCTATCGAGACTAAAAAAGATGGCCCACCTTCCTGCGCTGTTGATAGCGGAATAAATACAAAGGTGTTCATGTCTGCCTCATCGGCTTGGGTTAAGATGTAGTCTTGTACACGAAAAAAAAAAAGGAAAATCGCCAAAGACCTGAGCCCCAAATCTAACGGATCAAGCAAGATTTATGTTTTGAAATTAGCGGATCAAGCAAGACGGTTGCGACTGGATATCCCTGAGGAACCACGCGCGCGAAAAAACCAAACATATGTTAGATCCGGAGATTGAGCAGCTTAATAACGAGATGACGATTGATTGATTTGACCATAGAAGGTATCGACGAGCATGCATCACATCTGGCAGATGAAATTTTTGTTCCGGATAGTGATTCGTTGAGCGCAAGCGACGGAACTACGAACCTGACTGCTGAAGAACCTTGGGCGCGTGCCGGCAGGAGGCGACACGCGCGGTGCCGGCGGCAGCACACGGAGAGCAGCCGCGGTGAGGTTCCGCGTCCTCATTGCCAGATTGCGCAGCGCCATGGAATCGCTCGCCGAGATCGATCGAGATGAGACACACGCGATGGCTAGGGTTTCCTCTCGCTCGCGAAACTTCTGCGTGTCCTCGCGGCGGCTATGATCTAGAGAGGCCTAAAGCGAACACCACCACCCATATATGTAAAACCCGTGGGCTGTAATATTTTCATCGGCCGGATCAAAGCTGACCTCGGACCGCTCTCGTGCGCCGCCAGCATGTGGCTAAACGGGCCATGCCTGGCCCGTGGCACGTTTGGGACTGTGGCTGCGCCTCAAACGGGTCGTCCTATGCAGCGCTCCTTGCGAGCCGGAGCAAACGCTCGCTCACGTTACGAGCTACTGGGCCTGGCCCATTCGGACTGAGCTTTTAGTCCCTCACTTCTGCACTGCACTGGGGTGCGATTAGAGAAAAAGAAACCTTTCCTAATCTTACGAGAGGGAAAGAAGAGGGATTGCATGCGTGACAAGTGGCACCATTATAAAGTTTCGGTGTGTTTTTGGTTTCACACGGGACGGAGGGTAGATGGGTGAGCACGCATTTGTTTTTACATTCGTTTTGTCAAAACGAAATATCTCTGGAACCGCAATTCGGAATTATGAACCGTTTTCATATTTGAACTCCTCGCGTCAAAACTTCAAAACTAGATCACATTTGATAGGTTTCGATAATTTTTTTTCGGACTTTATACACCCTATTGTTTACTTTCGGTAGCACGCACGCGTGTGTATATCATGTACACCATGTATATCCAGTAGCAGCGATGATCGGCTTCGCCTTGATATTTTTTTACGGCTCGGCTTCGCCTTGAGAACCATTTATAAAGATCTTGAAGGGGGTATATAGGTTGTTTTGCGCATTGGTCGAAGCGTGCATTGGTCGTAGTGTGTGCTACGGCTCGGCGGTTTCTCGTACTACCGCTCGACTTCGCCTCGAACAAAACGCACATGGCGCTTCATCTAAAAAGTACACACATGTTGTATCTAGAAAGTATAAAAAAAGTTTTTTTTTTGAAAATTTCCGCGTATATTAAGACAGCAAGCCGCCTCATCAAAAACCTTCAGTCCCTTTCGGTAACCTGAAAGGAAAAGAGTGCGTCTGGAACTTGCCGCTTTTCAAAAAGTTAAGCACACTTACAATCTCTAGCAATCAACTCCAACACGCAGCACGGAGCTGATTCGCTAAGCACCCCATTAGACTCACGCTTTCCTAACTGAGCCAGGCTATGAGCTACCTGGTTACATCCTCGTGTGATCTTCCTAATATCCACCAAAGGGTTGGTACGCATGAGGTCTCGAATCTCCATGTAGATACTCCAAGATGGCGAGCGGTCCAGAACCGTGGTTGTAACCGCATGTGCAACACGTTGACAGTCCGTTTCAACTACCCCCGAATGAATATCGAGGAGGAGTTGGAATCCTGTCAAACATGCCCTTGCTTCAGCTTCTTCTGCGGATGCACAATATGGCAAGTACGACCATGCAGATCGGATGACCTGGCCTCTGTGGTCTCGCGCTATAACACCTATGCATGCCTTCTTGCTCATCGTATCCCAACCTGCATCCACACTAACAGCCACTGTCCCAGATGTAGGTGGCGACCAGTTGGAAACATCATTCGGTTTGAACATCAGGTTCTGACTTGGATAAAGTAAACCCTTCCCTTTTCCCCCACCTGGTTCAGAATTTTGATTGGCCTCCATGAATGATGTCATGTAGTTCCTAAGGAAGGGAACAGAAGCGTCAATGGAGGCCTTCCCATCACCATGTACCACATTATTTCTGTGATGCCACACCCGCCAGAATAAGAAGAGTAGTCTTCCTCTCATTTCCGGAGACACAGTGGTCATCAAGTTTAGGAACCACTCTCTCCCGGTTTTGTTAAACTCGGCCTCAGGGGGAAGGGGCCAAACTGAGCGCATCCCTTTCCGAAGAGCTCTCGCTAGTGTGCAGATCACAAATGCGTGGTGCTCGTCTTCTTCCTCGTTGCCGCACACAGAGCAAATTGGGCTGACCTTATTGTAACACTCGGGGGTTTTACCAATTAGAAATTGATTGTTTTCTTTTTTTTTCCGCATCATGTCATCATGCATAGAATTGCATTTTTTCTAACCCTAAAAATTATTTGTTTCTAAACCCTATTTTTTTATTGCTATAACAATCCTCTCCCTTTTGTTTTAGCAAAATCTTATTTGTCTTTTTTTCCACTCAAGAAATGTAACAACAAAAGGTTTTCTTTTTTTTCATAAGAGAAATAAAAAAAAATGTTGGGAGGCAGCCGAACTGGGCCTAGCTAAGGCCCAGCCGGCCACCCACCTAGCAAAACCTAACTCTAAACACACACGTACACACCCAGACTCACACAACACACGCACCAAACCCTAGCACACCTAGCCGCACTCACGCCACACACGAAACGCACACACGCACGCAACACACGCACTCACGCACAAAAAAAGAAAGAAAAGGAACGGATCGAGCGATCCCCAAATCGCAGCGATGTCTGCGTCTCCTTCCTCCCGAGCGTTGTCCTCCTCCACCTCGCACCCGCCACCGGCTGCTCCCCAAGCCCCTCCTCCATCACCCCGCCAAGGGCCGGCGAGCCCAGCTCGATCCCTCGATCCGTCGCCCGCCGCAGCCTGAACCCGCCGCCCTCTCCCTCCTGCCCTCCTCCGCTCCGCCTCTCCTGCCCCGACCTCTCCCCCCTCAAGCTCGCCGCCCTCCTCCTTCCCGTCGCCGAGCTCACCCCCGGACGCACCAAAGGATCATCTGCTGCGGTTTCCTGCCTCGCGCCGGCAGCAGGCAGCCGGAGCTCGCCCGCGACGAGGTGCTTCTCGTCCACGGTCACGGCCTGGACCATGCCTCCTCTTTCCAAGTGTTGCAGAGCAGCCCGGCCCCCTTCCCCGCCTCCTCTCTCTGCTCGCTGTCATGGTTGGCAGCCACCGAGCACGAGCACGCCGGCGCCGCTGCTGCTCCCCTACCCCGGTCGCCCTCCTCTGCCTCCCGCCGTCCACATCCTCCGAGCTTCGTCCCGCCGACCCGGATGCTGCTTCCCTCCCTGGGCCGACGCACCTGCCCGTTGGATGGCATTCCCGAGCTGCAGCTGCAAGGGCACGCGTCCGATGCAGATGCAGGTACTCCTCCGTCCGCTGCAGACAAGGAGTGGGAGCTCCTGCTTCTCGGCGACCACGACCCCGACCCGCTTCTGCCGTCCACATCTCCGACCAGCTGCGCCGACCTCCTTGTGCGCCGTCTTGACGCATTGCAGGTGTTCGACACAAGTACCACAAGCGGCGGGACTCCTTGCGAGCAGCCATACATGCTCATGTTACAATTGTTGTGGCCGAGGCCTTCGCGCCCGTGTCGTGGATGACCGTGACGCCGCCAAGCTCGACCCCGAACTGTACCTCGTCGACGAGTTCTTCGCCGACACGTATCGCTACCCCGAGCCGTGAACGTCCACCTCGCCGAACCCTCGACCGTGTCCGCCTTGCGTTGGCCGCCTTCGTGCGCGCCCGAAGACCCGGAGCCGCCAAGTTCGCCTTCGACCTCGAAGACAAGGATATAGCGGTTCGCCCACGACTACTATGGCTACTTCGACGACGTGAACAACTACTTCGACTCCTTCCACTACGTCCCTGACATCGACTACTTCCGCTACGACCCGAAGACCTCGACGTCGGCTACATCGACGACCGAACGACTACTTCCCCTGCTACGACGACTTTGTCTACTTACTCCACGTTCCGAAGTTTCCGGCGTTGACCCCGGCGATCCTCTTTCCAACGTGCGAACCCAAACCCCAACCCTATACCTATGCCCTATTTTCTATAACATATCAACTATAATTAAAATGTCATCTCATTCATGTGTTGCATTGCATTTTTGTGGGTAGATAAATAACTCGAACCTCCTAAATTAAATGTTGGGCTTCCGGCTCAATTTAAATTGATTTAATTGCATAAACCATAACTAATTCGTTTTAACTCCAAATTTGAAAAGTAAAATATGTTTTCCAATCAAAATTCTCTAAACTTTGCAAATATCAGCTTTGTTTTCTGTTTTGAATAATTTAAATTGCTGAAAACAACTATTTCTTAATTAATGCATTAAAAATTGCTAATTTAATAACTTGCTCATTTTAATTCCAAATCCAACAAATAAAATATGTTTTCATACCAGAAAAATGCACTTAATCTGTTCATGCCATCCATTTCATGTTTGCACCTTGCATGTTGCATTTGTAGTAGTGTTATGTATGTTCACCTAATAATTAAATATGGAATGTGTTGGGGTATTTAATTCAATTGTTGCCCTATTCCATTTAATATTGGATAGATCACCTCTACCTTGTTTAAACCTGTTAATCAACATTTAATATTGATGGTTAGCTAAACAACTTGAACCAATTTCTATTTCTCCGGACTCCGGCTCCGATTAAATTGCTTAAGTTGTTTCCCCTGTTGCATCTTGCCATGTCATGCATATAACATAGGATCATGCTGGATCTTTTGCCGTAGTAGTAATTGTTGCATCCGGTGTTTGTTCGAGGTTCGTTGTTTCTTCGCGGATAGGACGTGAGGTGATGTGAGCAACGACAAGTTCTGCTACCTTGCGGGATCTCAGGCAAGTATACTCACTTGCTGCCAAATGGCTGCCTTTCATCACTTGTTACCGATTCTTTCCGTTGTTCTTATTCTAGCCTGTTGATACGATGCTTGAGTCTCGATCCTATTATTGTTTACCTTGCAGCCATGATATAGCCTTTCTCCCACTTCCTATTAACTGTTGTTTGTTTACCTTGTTGGCCCCGTGTCGTAGTTGCATGCTTAGGTTTGTTTGTGCTCGAGTCTTGTTATCCTTTGTCTTATCACCTGTTTAGTTTGATAGTTGGGTTTCAATTTGATCAACAACATGTTAATGTTTGGGGTAACGCTAATAATTTGATGTTAAGGCACCGGCAGGAGGCCCGGGTTAGGGTTTTGAAGCCTGCTAGTGTCGAAACTAGGAAAAGAGTCTTGTCTACTGATCCATGATGAGCGTGCTCACCGCATCCGGGTGGTAGTATGGGACCCCCCTCGACTTAGACCTGATCTGCAGCTTGTCCGAAGAGCCACACTTAGTTCGGGTGTTCCATTTGCTCCTTTGCATAATGGGGCGCCCCCATGGTTACTGGTTATGATGATGATGATGCATATAGGTCGAGGCCTGTAGTGCCGGGGTGTTGTGTCCTGTGGGAGTTTTGCACACCTGCGCTGAGTATTCGGCTGCGTGGCTGGGACCTTAGAGCTCCGTGGCTCCGAGGATGGGTTGTAGAGATGGTTTGGGTCGTGTCGAGCCAACCTGAGTTTTAGTTGGTGGCTCGAGTGTGTACGGGTACTGGAGCACACCCTGCAGGGATAAATCTTCTCGAGAAGCCGTGTTTTCCGCGGTTATGGATTACTTGGTGAAAGTACTGGCTAACAAGTACTCAGACAACTTGCACCTAATGATAATAACTTGACTAGTAATAGTCTTATTGACACAATAAGTTGAACATCATTAATCCAACCGTGTGAGTTATCCTTGGGTTGCTTCCTTAGTAGGGGGTGACATTGGATGGGTATTGTTTGGTGAGTAGTTGTAGTTGGTTCCGATACGCTATCTTATCCCCCTCTTTTAGCCGTATGTTTAGTGAGTTCCGTAGTTGGTTAGTGCAGCCCGCTGTCGCTTATTTGCAATACCCCCTTCCTTTCCGTTGATCCCATAGTATTTGTATCTTGTGATGATCGGATTACGCCGGTATCTTGTGAGTATGGGTTTATCCACTTGCCAGTACTTAACCGTACTGACCCACGAATCTCTTTCGTGGCTGCAAATTCCAACTTGCAGTCAACAGGTTTGAAGTCTGACGACGTTAGCTTGGGAATCCCTCCGGCTTGGCCTGGGCAGGGATTGGACGCTCTCGGTTATCTTCAGGACTCTTAGTCCCATTTGTATCTTGTCCGTAGTCGGACGCTATGTTGTTTCTTCCCTGTTATTTGGATCTTTGTATTGTATCAGTTGTATCCCTGGCTCGTTTGAGTCATCTTGTATCTATCTGTTTCTGTTGTAATTGTGGAATATTCGTGAACTATTGTAATGTTATCATAAGTGGCAACCTGGAATCGGTTATTATGCGGATTTGGCGGGAATGCTGAAATCTACATAGTGCCCGATCTCGGGGCGTCACAAATGGTATCAGAGCCTTGGTTCCGATTCCCGATATTGTTTCGATACGAATGGTTATCGAAGCAACGGGTCCGCAAAGCCTGTAGGATAACCTAGCTAACGGTCGTTGTTTCTAGAGTGTCAAAAACTAGTTCTGCTAAACTATTTTGGAAAAATATCTCAATAGGATTCTTGTTTTCTCCTTATCCCTATTCTATTTTCCCTCCCATCTTATTTGTTTTGGAGTCTTCCCACCTTGTCTATCTTTCAAAGTGTTAAGGATCCTACGTGGGTGGACGTTTTCTGAGCCGTTAACCTAATAGGTTCGATCATCGGAAGGTTCCTGGTGGAAGAACATCGTCGTCACTCCGAGCAAGATTCCCTTGTTAGTGGTGTCGAGGAGAATCAACTGGAAGCATGAAGAATCGATAGTCGAACTTCTTTCCCTCGTGTTCGTGGGCGGATTGCGAGGGCGCAATCCCCTTGTTAGTGGTGTCGGCTGTAACACTCGGGGTTTTACCAATTAGAAATTGATTGTTTTCTTTTTTTTCCGCATCATGTCATCATGCATAGAATTGCATTTTTTCTAACCCTAAAAATTATTTGTTTCTAAACCCTATTTTTTTTATTGCTATAACAATCCTCTCCCTTTTGTTTTAGCAAAATCTTATTTGTCTTTTTTTCCACTCAAGAAATGTAACAACAAAAGGTTTTCTTTTTTTTCATAAGAGAAATAAAAAAAAAATGTTGGGAGGCAGCCGAACTGGGCCTAGCTAAGGCCCAGCCGGCCACCCACCTAGCAAAACCTAACTCTAAACACACACGTACACACCCAGACTCACACAACACACGCACCAAACCCTAGCACATCTAGCCGCACTCACGCCACACACGGAAACGCACACACGCACGCAACACACACGCACTCACGCACAAAAAAAAGAAAGAAAAGGAACGGATCGAGCGATCCCCAAATCGCAGCGATGTCTGCGTCTCCTTCCTCCCGAGCGCTGTCCTCCTCCACCTCGCACCCGCCACCGGCTGCTCCCCAAGCCCCTCCTCCATCACCCCGCCAAGGGCCGGCGAGCCCAGCTCGATCCCGTCGCCCTCTCCCCGTCGCCTCACCTGAACCCGCCACCTCTTCCCTCTCCCTCGCTGCCCTCCTCCGCTCCGCCTCTCCTGCCCCGACCTCTCCCCCCTCAAGCTCGCCGCCCTCCTCCTTCCCGTCGCCGAGCTCACCCCCGGACGCACCAAAGGATCCTCTGCTGCGGTTTCCTGCCTCGCGCCGGCAGCAGGCAGCCGGAGCTCGCCCGCGACGAGGTGCTTCTCGTCCACGGTCACGGCCTGGACCATGCCTCCTCTTTCCAGTGTGTTGCAGCAGCCCCCCCCCTTCCCCGCCTCCTCTCTCTGCTCGCTGTCATGGTTGGCAGCCACCGAGCACGAGCACGCCGGCGCCGCTGCTGCTCCCCTACCCCGGTCGCCCTCCTCTGCCTCCCGCCGTCCACATCCTCCGAGCTTCGTCCCGCCGACCCGGATGCTGCTTCCCTCCCTGGGCCGACGCACCTGCCCGTTGGATGGCATTCCCGAGCTGCAGCTGCAAGGGCACGCGTCCGATGCAGATGCAGGTACTCCTCCGTCCGCTGCAGACAAGGAGTGGGAGCTCCTGCTTCTCGGCGACCACGACCCCGACCCGCTTCTGTCGTCCACATCTCCGACCAGCTGCGCCGACCTCCTTGTGCGCCGTCTTGACGCATTGCAGGTGTTCGACACAAGTACCACAAGCGGCGGGACTCCTTGCGAGCAGCCATACATGCTCATGTTACAATTGTTGTGGCCGAGGCCTTCGCGCCCGTGTCGTGGATGACCGTGACTCCGCCAAGCTCGACCCCGAACTGTACCTCGTCGACGAGTTCTTCGCCGACACGTACCGCTACCCCGAGCCGTGAACGTCCACCTCGCCGAACCCTCGACCGTGTCCGCCTTGCGTTGGCCGCCTTCGTGCGCGCCCGAAGACCCGGAGCCGCCAAGTTCGCCTTCGACCTCGAAGACAAGGATATAGCGGTTCGCCCACGACTACTATGGCTACTTCGACGACGTGAACAACTACTTCGACTCCTTCCACTACGTCCCTGACATCGACTACTTCCGCTACGACCCGAAGACCTCGACGTCGGCTACATCGACGACCGAACGACTACTTCCCCTGCTACGACGACTTTGTCTACTTCCTCCACGTTCCGAAGTTTCCGGCGTTGACCCCGGCGATCCTCTTTCCAACGTGCGAACCCAAACCCCAACCCTATACCTATGCCCTATTTTCTATAACATATCAACTATAATTAAAATGTCATCTCATTCATGTGTTGCATTGCATTTTTGTGGGTAGATAAATAACTCGAACCTCCTAAATTAAATGTTGGGCTTCCGGCTCAATTTAAATTGATTTAATTGCATAAACCATAACTAATTCGTTTTAACTCCAAATTTGAAAAGTAAAATATGTTTTCCAATCAAAATTCTCTAAACTTTGCAAATATCAGCTTTGTTTTCTGTTTTGAATAATTTAAATTGCTGAAAACAACTATTTCTTAATTAATGCATTAAAAATTGCTAATTTAATAACTTGCTCATTTTAATTCCAAATCCAACAAATAAAATATGTTTTCATACCAGAAAAATGCACTTAATCTGTTCATGCCATCCATGTTCATGTTTGCACCTTGCATGTTGCATTTGTAGTAGTGTTATGTATGTTCACCTAATAATTAAATATGGAATGTGTTGGGGTATTTAATTCAATTGTTGTCCTATTCCATTTAATATTGGATAGATCACCTCTACCTTGTTTAAACCTGTTAATCAACATTTAATATTGATGGTTAGCTAAACAACTTGAACCAATTTCTATTTCTCCGGACTCCGGCTCCGATTAAATTGCTTAAGTTGTTTCCCCTGTTGCATCTTGCCATGTCATGCATATAACATAGGATCATGCTGGATCTTTTGCCGTAGTAGTAATTGTTGCATCCGGTGTTTGTTCGAGGTTCGTTGTTTCTTCACGGATAGGACGTGAGGTGATGTGAGCAACGACAAGTTCTGCTACCTTGCGGGATCTCAGGCAAGTATACTCACTTGCTGCCAAATGGCTGCCTTTCATCACTTGTTACCGATTCTTTCCGTTGTTCTTATTCTAGCCTGTTGATACGATGCTTGAGTCTCGATCCTATTATTGTTTACCTTGCAGCCATGATATAGCCTTTCTCCCACTTCCTATTAACTGTTGTTTGTTTACCTTGTTGGCCCCGTGTCGTAGTTGCATGCTTAGGTTTGTTTGTGCTCGAGTCTTGTTATCCTTTGTCTTATCACCTGTTTAGTTTGATAGTTGGGTTTCAATTTGATCAACAACATGTTAATGTTTGGGGTAACGCTAATAATTTGATGTTAAGGCACCGGCAGGAGGCCCGGGTTAGGGTTTTGAAGCCTGCTAGTGTCGAAATTAGGAAAAGATTCTTGTCTACTGATCCATGATGAGCGTGCTCACCGCATCCGGGTGGTAGTATGGGACCCCCCTCGACTTAGACCTGATCTGCAGCTTGTCCGAAGAGCCACACTTAGTTCGGGTGTTCCATTTGCTCCTTTGCATAATGGGAGGCGCCCCCATGGTTACTGGTTATGATGATGATGATGCATATAGGTCGAGGCCTGTAGTGCCGGGGTGTTGTGTCCTGCGGGAGTTTTGCACACCTGCGCTGAGTATTCGGCTGCGTGGCTGGGACCTTATAGCTTCGTGGCTCCGAGGATGGGTTGTAGAGATGGTTTGGGTCGTGTCGAGCCAACCTGAGTTTTAGTTGGTGGCTCGAGTGTGTACGGGTACTGGAGCACACCCTGCAGGGATAAATCTTCTCGAGAAGCCGTGTTTTCTGCGGTTATGGATTACTTGGTGAAAGTACTGGCTAACAAGTACTCAGACAACTTGCACCTAATGATAATAACTTGACTAGTAATAGTCTTATTGACACAATAAGTTGAACATCATTAATCCAACCGTGTGAGTTATCCTTGGGTTGCTTCCTTAGTAGGGGGTGACATTGGATGGGTATTGTTTGGTGAGTAGTTGTAGTTGGTTCCGATACGCTATCTTATCCCCCTCTTTTAGCCGTATGTTGTAGTGAGTTCCGTAGTTGGTTAGTGCAGCCCGCTGTCGCTTATTTGCAATACCCCCTTCCTTTCCGTTGATCCCAAAGTATTTGTATCTTGTGATGATCGGATTACGCCGGTATCTTGTGAGTATGGGTTTATCCACTTGCCAGTACTTAACCGTACTGACCCACGAATCTCTTTCGTGGTTGCAAATTCCAACTTGCAGTCAACAGGTTTGAAGTCTGACGACGTTAGCTTGGGAATCCCTCCGGCTTGGCCTGGGCAGGGATTGGACGCTCTCGGTTATCTTCAGGACTCTTAGTCCCATTTGTATCTTGTCCGTAGTCGGACGCTATGTTGTTTCTTCCGCTGTTATTTGGATCTTTGTATTGTATCAGTTGTATCCCTGGCTCGTTTGAGTCATCTTGTATCTATCTGTTTCTGTTGTAATTGTGGAATATTCGTGAACTATTGTAATGTTATCATAAGTGGCAACCTGGAATCGGTTATTATGCGGATTTGGCGGGAATGCTGAAATCTGCATAGTGCCCGATCTCGGGGCGTCACACTTATCAATCTTTCGGTGCAGATTTCCAACAACAGCCAAGGTATTTGTTGCCGCTCTCCACCCAAACACACGAATTTTCTGTGGAACTTTAGCTTTCCAGATGCTGTCCCAAACTGGCCTATCACCAAGAGGAGCGGAGCTGGACTGCCCAAAAGCAAGGCGATCAAGACATGGTTGAGTGCCAAGCCGATACGCCGACCGGACCGTAAAGATACCATTATCCTCCATATTCCAAGCAACAAAGTCATCTGTAGGTCTCGCCGAGAGTTTGATGGCCAAGATTGCCTCAACATCATGTGGGTAGAAATATTTCCGGATCAGATCTTCATCCCAGGATCTTGTTGTTGGGTTTATAAGCTCCGACACCCAACGCATACGGTTTTGTTTCATCTTTCCAGAAACTTTGAGAGAGTCGCACCTTGGAAGCCAATTGTCTCGCCAAATACGTACTTGAGAGCCTGTGCCGATCCGCCATATAGCTCCCTTTTTTAGTAGCTCGAGGCCATGCATCACACCTTGCCACGAAGGCGACGTGTTCTGGATAAATGCAGTGTCCAGTAAGTTTCCATTAGGAAAGTACTTAGCTTTCAGTAGGCGAGCACAAAGAGATTCAGGTTTATCGATGAGTCTCCAAGCTTGACGAGCTAGGAGAGCTTGGTTGAATAATTTTAGGTCCCTAAAACCCATCCCGCCATGTGCTTTAGGTCTCGTAACCTTATCCCAAGACATCCAGTGCATCCGCCTTCTATCGTGCTCGTCACCCCACCAAAAATCTCTAATAATTTTTTTTAGTTCTTCAACCAGACCAAGAGGAAATCTGAAAACTCCCATGGCATATGTAGATAGAGCTTGAAGGATCGCCTTGATCAAAGTCTCTTTGGCACCCGTTGACATGTACTTCTCAGACCAATCATTTGCACGCTTGACAAACTTTTCTTTAACCGGTTGAAACTTCCCTCCTTTCATTCTGCCTTCTGGTACGGGAAACCCGAGATACTTCTTCTCAAAAAATTGTGTCTCATATTTCAATATGTTCTGGATTGTCTGTTGTGTATCCGCTGCACAATTATTTCCAAACATAATAGAGCATTTTCCCAAGCTAACAAGTTGTCCCGTCCCTCTCTCATATTTGTCCAAAATGGCTTTGATCACTTCAGTTTGCTGAACACTTCCTTCAAAAAACATGAGGCAATCATCCGCAAAGAGGAGGTGTGAGATCCCCGGGCCACGACGACAAATATGCAGCTCCCGTAGAGACGCAGTCTGTATCTCCTTTCTAATCAAGGTTGACAAACCATTAGCAACAAAAAGGAAAAGATAAGGCGATAAGGAATCACCTTGGCGTAGTCCACGTGAAGGAGTAAAAGAGTCCAACAAATGTCCATTGAAGCGAACCGAGTATCGTACAGTGGTCACGCAAGCCATCACCCATCGTATCCATTTGCTATGAAAGCCCAGCTTCGCTAACACTCTTTCCAGAAACCTCCAGTCAACACGGTCATAGGCCTTGGCTATATCCAACTTATATGCACAAAAATTTCCCCTAGATCCGGTTTGTATCGCATGTATGCACTCAAAGGCCATAAGTGCATTATCCGTAATCTGCCGTCCGGGAACAAAGGCACTTTGGAAAGGAGCAATAATATCTTGAAGGAGGGGGCGCATTCGGTTCACCAGACACTTTGAGACAATTTTGAGCAGGACGTTACATAGACTGGTTGGCCTATAATCCTTCAAATCCTCTGGATCATTCTTTTTCGGAATTAACACAATGGTCGTCTCATTAACCTCCTCAGGCATGATTCCATCATTAAAGAATTTTTTTCACAGCAGCAACCACATCCGTTTTCATAATACCCCAATTCCGCTGAAGGAACCGTGCAGGGAATCCGTCTGGACCTGGGGCTTTAAGCGGCCCAATCTGGAACAAAGCATCACCTATCTCTTGCTCAGAGAAAGGTGACGTTAACCCATCATTCATATGCTCATCTACACATGGCTGTACCTGATCAACAATTATCGAGGCGTCTACTGTGTCATCCCTTGTGTACAAATTTTGAAAGAAGCTTGTGGCAATCTCCTGCATTTCCATGGCATCATTTGTCACCGTACCATCATGTCTCTTCAATTTCCTAATTTTATTCTTCTGCTGTCTATGAGAAGCTTTCCGGTGGAAATACTTTGTATTCCTGTCCCCAGCTCGAAGCCAATCCACCCGAGAGCGCTTCAACCACATAAGTTCCTCTCGGTATAGCATCTCGTCCATTTTGGCCGTGATTTGATTCTTTCGTGAAACGCTATCAACATCAGTTAACTGCGCCACTACATTCAGCTCCATCCTCAGCTTATCAATCTCACGTGCAGTCGAGGGAAAACTCTTAACCTTCCAACGGTATAGCAAATCCATCATGGAACCCAGCGCGCCATTGATGGTTCTCAGGTTTGGCTCGTTCTGCAAATGTTCCTTCTGTGACCCCTCTAGGTCTCCGTCCCGAACTGTTATCTGAAGTTGCCCACTATCACCAGCGGACGTAGCTATTCACCTACTCCAGGCCTCTTCAATGGCTGCCACCAAGGATGGTTCACGCTCCCAAGCTACCTCGTAGCGTCTAATTGGTCGCAGCGGTCTATCAGAAGAGACCCTGTCCATTGAGAGCAGTAGTGGCGTGTGATCAGACCTAGACGACCGTATATGATGAACACGTATGTACGGATAATGTCCACTCCATGTCGGCGAAGCCACCGCTCGATCGAGCCGGACACGCACATTGTGGTCACCCTTCCTGTGATTATCGTATGTCCACGGAGTACCAACAAATCCCAAATCATGGAGGTCACAATACGACAACACTTCGCGAAAATCTCTCATTAGTCTTTCTGACCTTCTTGTCCGAGAAAAATGCTCACCTTGCCCCATGGCTTCATTAAAGTCACATACCATTAACCACGGCTCAGAGGAGCGAGGTTTGATCGTCCGAAGAAGTGTCCACATGTTATGGCGCTCAGATGGTTTTGGTTCGCCATAGACGAAGGTTCCTCGCCATCTTGTGTCAAAGGGGCCGCCTTCAATGTGGGCGTCAATATGACGTTTACTAAATGAGAGCAGGTCTACAGTTACTTCATCAGTCCAATATAGCGCAATGCCTCCCCCCGTCTTTTCCCCAGGTACATGGAAGCATTCCTTCATTCCTAGTCTGAACCGCAAATTTTTAACTCGATCCGGGCTCTGCCTCGTTTCACTGATGAAAACAAGGCTGGGCTTGTGGGTCTGCACCAGGCAGACAAGTTCTTGAACCGTCCGAGGCTGCCCCAATCCCCGGGGGTTCCACGCCAAGGTACTCATTGTGCCCGGCGGTCACCCTCGAGGGATGCCGCCGATCCTGCGCTTGGTCCATATGATGAAGTGCCATCAACCTTCTTTTGCCTCTTGTTGAGTGTATTGTTCTTCTTCTCTTCCCCGTCTACACCGGCTTTGGTATTATCAGTTACCATGTCTGTCGACACCATGGCGAGCGGAGCTACCATCTTGCCCGCTTCAGACTCAAAAGCCAAACGCCGCTTAGTATTCTGTTCAGCCTCCGACATGACCAGGTCCGTGTTTTTCACAGGGCTTGATGCTGTATCTGCTAATTCTGTATTTACCATGGGATTGTCCAGGTTTTCCGGCTGCACACGCCAGTCCCCATAGGCCCCTCTCCCACGACCTCTTACAGCAGAATGTACTTGGCCTCTACCGCCTACCCCGCGGCCTCCACCATGATCAGATCTTCCACCAGATGATTCGGCACTCTGCAGCCCGGCATCCCGACCACGCCCAAAATTGGGGAAGGCGTGGATCCAATCACCAAACTTTAAATCCTTTTGCTCATAAACTCCCAAACCACACTCTTTATAGCCGTGCCCAATGAGCCCACATGCTTGACAAAAAATGCCTAGCTTTTCATACTTTACTACGAACAGGGACCTCTTGCCTCCACGGGATATCGACACAAATCGCGTCAAAGGACTGCGTACATCATGTTTAATACGAACTCTCACATAGTCTCCCTTGAACACTCCAGGTGGATTCATTTGTACCGAGACAATTTCACCCGCTGAACGTGTAACCAATTGTCTCACAACATTCTCCTTCCTATAACCCTCTGGTATTTTATGGACTTGGATCCACACAGGCATGAACTCTAGTTCGATCAATGCTGGATCAGACAGGCCATCGTAGGGTGCCATGAGCACTGCCCAGTCCCGGAACAGCCATGGTCCCCTCTCTATCACTTTCTCCCAATCCCCCAAGCAGAAACACTGGATCACGAATCGATCTAGTCCGACCGGCCTTATTTTGATCTCCCTCGCCGGATTCCAAGCATTCAACATCTGTTGTTTAAACGCATCATGACTGAACTTTTTCGAGCAGTGCACTCTAGCAACCGCCAGCCAGCGGGTGCTCTCCACAATCTCGGGGTCATCTTCATCGATAACTAGGTCGTCGAATTCCTCATCACCAATGTCAAGCCGATCCAGCAGATCACCTATATCACCATATGGCTGGACATGCACCTCCGACACATATGCTTCACCCTTCTCCTCTTCCCGTTGCGTACTTGCGTTCGCCAAGATCCCGGCCGGCAAGCCGGCTGTCCCCGCGTCATGCGTACTTGCGTTCGCCAAGATCCCGGCCGGCAAGCCGGTTGTCTCAGAGTTCGCGTCAGACATCTAGGGCGCGCGAGAGCCCTAGCCGAGAACGCTCCTTGGCTCCTTGCTGCCACCAGGGTCTCCCTCGATAGACTCACACCAGAGAGCGATCAGATCGGAAGCGAGGTTCCCGATCGAATCTACGTAGGACTCGCCGCCGCAATCGCCAGCAGGAGGAGAAAAACCCTAGGGGTACATGCGATCCAGAAAGTATAAAAAAGTTGTTGCTGAAATTATACAAACATGGTTTTTGAAAGTATACATGTTGTATCTGAAAGTATAAAAAATTTTCTACTGAAGGTATACAAACACTGTTCTGAAATTATACGTGTCGTATGTGAAAGTATAGAAAAATTGATACTGAAAGTATGCAAACACTGTTCTGAAAACTATACGCACGGTGTATCTGGGGTGCATCCGACTGGGTGTACGCCGACCCTTCACTGGATGTACAACCATCTGGGTGTACGTCGGCCCTTCACTGGGTGTACAAGCGCATGGGTGTACATCTACATGCATATGGATGTACAACCGTCTGGACGTACACCCGTCTTGCACGTGGGTGTACGTCAGCACTGCACTTGAGATGTACTTCGTTCACTTCAGCTCCACGTACATCTGTGTGTAACTGGGAGTACATGTGTGTTGATTCTGAGTGTACAAAAAAAATTCTCAAAACCTATCAACATGGGATCTAGTTTTGAATATCTCGACGCGAGGATCTCAAATATAAAAACGGTTCGTAATTTCTAAATACGCTTCACGAGATATTTTATTTTGAAAAAAACTCGAAAATAAATGCCTTCACACTCCTATACACGTCCATGCGTGGGAAAGGAAAAATCCAACCAAAACTCTCTCGTGATGACATTTCTCACGCATGTAAGCACCATGTGGAGGCTAAGAAGAAGGAGAAGGTGACAAGTGTCGCGCGCAACGCACGTGGGGTGCCCTTCGGAAAGGCTTCTCTTTTTTAGTGATTTCGCTGCACCGGTGATTCACTAGAGGAGGTGCACATGGGCCTGCCCATTACCTCCTAGCTAGCTGTTTTCTTTTTTATCCCTTCCAAAACTGCATGTTTCAACATTTCTTCTAAATATGAACGATTTAATTTTAAACATTTTTTATGGTTGAAACTGTTTCATAGAATAATTGATTTCAAACATGAACATAAATTATATATAAACAATTTTCAAATATGGACAATTTCTAATATGAACGTTTTTCACATTTGAACAAAATTTAAATTAAAAAAAAATCTATCCGTACAATTTTTTAATTTAAACATTTTAAAGTTCGAGCATTTTTCAGAACTGCTCAGAACAAAAAATAATTCTCAACAAAAAAATTAGGTGAACAGAAAAAATAAAAAGAAAAGAAAATAGAAAAAGAATGAATAACAGAAAAAATAGGCAATGCAAAGATGAAACGAAAAGGTAAACACGAACGCATCCATAGCCTAGCGGCTGTGCTATTACTGCGATGCCTAGGATATCCGGTTTGAATCCTACCGCGTACATGTTATTTTCTTCTTTTTCTCTTTAATAAAAGTTGAAATGGGCCGACCAAAAACAAAGAAAGGCAGTGAGTGAGTCGTATAGTGCTTGCGCCTCAAACTTTGTCTTCAGCCTTCAGTCCCGGTTTATAAATAAGGCGCAACGGCCTTATTTTGGTTACCCCTCATAGACTTATTTTGATCCATGGGTGCATCATAATTATTTACACCAAGTCAATATGCATTTGATAAATTTCTATGTTGTTGCTAGTACCAAGAGCCGAAATATTTTGAGTTCATTATCATATTTATTGTTTGATTTATTAATTTCGGTTGTACATACCTTGGTGGTTGGTTCATATATTCCCTTGAGATCGTCCTAAGAAATTATTGAGACATGGTCGGTTTGGTTTGTTAACGTCGTCCTTAGTAATACTATAGACCGAGACAAGGTATGCATCAATTGACAATTATTCTCTTACCCATGCTTTGATGATATTTGTCTTGTGGGTCTTTAAAATTTGCGAATGGACAAATTTTGCTAGACATGTTGTTGAGCAACAAATCGATCATGAGCATAATGTGTGATATTGATTTTGTTTATCTAGTACCATGAAGATTGCATTTGTTGATTTAGCTTTAAGACAATGGCATATTCATCGACATTGTGTATTTACCTCCTTATAGTGTTATTTTTGAAGTCTCGTGCAATTTGGGATGTCTTGCATAAATAATTAGGCCGAATATGAAATTTCTCTATTCGCGCTAAAGGTTTTATTCGCTATTGTGCCCCATACTGAGACTTCTTGTGATTCGTTGTGAGTAGCGCAACAATTTTAAGATTAATCATGTTTCGACGATTGACATGTTGTTTATCTCCTGAAATGTTTTACTAATTATCTTATGCCTAGACATGAAATGTGAGTTGGTGCGCAAACATCGGATTACCGTGTTAATCATGGTGCACTGCATATTCCCCACGAGCCGATGCTTTGTTTCACCAATGAAAGTAGGGCCGGATCGAGGCAAGCCACTTCGGCCATGCACTAAAGGAAAATCGAATGCAGAAATTCGGAAGAAGCTCATTGTTAATTATATTCAGAATCCTACAAGAATATGAGCATGACCATTCGGAGGGTTGCTTTCAAATATGCATTAATGGGTGATGACCTTTATCGCCGAACGATTGGTGTTATTCTTTCAGAATACTTGGATGAAAGATTATTAAGATATTTTCCCTTAGGACATATTGTCCATAATCTAGTATTATCCTGATAACACATAGCCGATGGAGTGTTGACATCGTTACTAGAAAAAGAATGGCGCAAGTTATTTTTTCGCATGCAAGCTTTTGCTAAAAAACAGGTGGGCATGTGTTGACAACCGATTTTGGCTTACAAAGAGACAACACTAAGATGACCTCAAATAGAAAATTAATGTGAACAAAAGTTGTGCGTCTTGTCAAAACAATCAACTTTGATGTTTCGATCATCTCAATCCGAGGTCGTATGCAACTTCTACAGCTAAAATACTACAGATCATCTCATTATGCGAGCAAATCCGCCAAACCATAGACATACTCTGCACTTTAGCGTGAGCATTGGCGAAACGAGTTGAAAACCTCCAGATTGCGTCGAACTTCTTCCACCCGATTTTGAAGCATCAAGGAGAGGTAAAATTGAAAAACCCATTGAATTAAAGTTCTTTGTTTTTTTAGACGAGCAACTTTGTCTTCTACGAGATTTTCATCTGAAATCGTTTACTATCTCGAATCTGAAAAATACGGACGGGTCAGAACTGACAGATTCGGATTCGATTCAAACATGTTTTCGTGCAGATACAATTGAGCCTTTAAAGCGAAAGCGGTTGTGCTGTCCAAGGTAACGTGACGCAACCGTGTAGATCCTTGAGTCTATGTAACACAAGGTTTTGGCCGTACTTGTGCGTTCTAGAAATGTTGTTTTGTATTACTACTCTCAGACCCGTCTGAAGAGCAACTTTCTCACTGGGAAAATCACGTACTATCCCGTCTTAAAATCCAAGTTGTATCTTTGTTACTTATCGACAATTACCCAGCTCCACCTCCATGGTCTAAGAGCATCTTCAACCATCTATCCCAAAAGGCTTTCAAGCAGCTGGACACGCCCAAATGGCTTCCGCGGGCACTGACCAGGCAAATCACCTCCATGGTCTAAGAGCATCTTCAACCTTCTATCCCAAAAGGCTTTCAAACAGCGGGACACGCCCAAACAGCTTTTGCGGGCACTGACCGGGCCACTCAAAATTGCTCTTCTATAACCACGTAGGCTAGACTTGTATCTTAAATTCATGCAATGCGTGCAAACTTACATTTTGCACGTAATATCTATCTAGTGCGTATAGGTAACTCGTACATGACAAACAAAATAATCGCAACTAACATGACTATAACGCGCATATCTTTCTCAATTAATTGTTTCTTCATCTTCTTCGTCTTCATCCGAAGTTGCATCCGCCTTATTTTTGTAATCATCCACAATATCGGCGTGTTGCAACTCCATCTTCATCTTTTCTTATTCCAAACTTATCTTCTCCTCTTCTATTTTCTTGTTCCCTTCTTCAATCTTCTTTATCTTGTTGTCGAAATTCCGTTTTGTTTGTTGAATAAGCTCAAATTTGTCTCCAATCTTCTTCTTTTTCCTCAATGATGAACTCCAAATCCTCCAAAATGCGCATCTAGTCTCGAAGCGACTCGTTTAGCTTGGATATGACACCCCAGGCATTGCAACTACTTGTTTTAGATGCATCGTACAATGTAAATTAGGAAATCGAATCCACTCCACTGGACAATTTGGGGATAAGCACAAAATTTGAGCAAAATCTAAGACATACTGCGGTGGGGTCCGAAGAGGTGCCCTCCCTGTATAGAGGGAAGGAGGCTGTGGAGACCTTGTTCGTGTTCCATGAAACCATGGTGTGCGGAGACTGGCGAGCGGAGGCGGAATGAGTTGTGCAAGAGCTTCAGATCCGGCGAAATGGTGCCCTCTTGGAGCTCGGCAGTGGCTGAAATCGAGTCGGGGAAGTTTGACCGAGATAATGCGGACGGTGCGGATGGGACGGGGAGGCGGCGGAAAGCGGGGCTACTCAATGAGACGTTGGAGTGTGAAATATCTAGCACCGGGAAAAGGATTACGAAGCCTATTTAGAGTAAAGTGGGATGGATCCGCACAGTCAGCCAAACCTTCCCCACATATAGGCTGCTTTTCGGGTTTGCCACCCATCCTGGACGTTTGGGCTAGATCTAGGGGAAGCGGTTGGGTTGATGAGTTTTGCCCAAACGCTGGCCGGATTGTCCGTCCGGATGTTTGGGGCGGTTTGGGGTCTCCGATTGGAGATGGTCTATGCCTCTATGGCATCCTCATCCATTTGGTTACACTTTTCGTCTATTTGATTCAAATCAGCATAGTCTACGGGAAATGGGGGAATTTTCCCCTTGGTTTGTATTTTCAAAAGGAAAATAATGAAGTTGCACCATCCACTCGGGGCCTCTTCGGTTCGCAGGAGTTCCAAAATGCACCGACAAGAAAATAAAACTATTAGCAATGGGATATGATGACATTACATGACATGTCTTGAAAGCACGGAAACTTGCAACACGTGTCGTTTGGTCGTGTTACATGAAAAACACGTTTTTCTTCTATCTAAATCTTTTATGTGTTGGCATGATTCTTGTATAGAGACAAAGAATAAAAATTCCGTGAGGTTGGACATGAGGGATTTCTTTCCTATGGAAATGAAGGAAAAATAAAAACGCGGGAAAATTTCGGTGCGTTCAAACCCTACAGAAGAACCAAAAGTTGGTTCATGTCGCCGCTTAGTCATAGATTTTGGCCTCTATTTATATTTTTGTAACAACAAATTTCCTGAACACCTGTACAAAACTGAGTAAATCATAGCAGAGTGAACTGGGCAAATCGCCGAACACCTTGGGGGCGAGGTGGTTACCTCTGGCCGCCGGAGGTGGCGCCTGTGGGTTGGAGGCGCGGCGGAGAGGGGGGAGCGCAGAGGACAGACGCGCAGCCGGAGGCGCTGATGGGATGGAGGCGCGGCGGGAGAAAGCGATGGCGCTTCGGGGCGGAGGGAGACGGCGTGTGCAGGACGCAGATGGGCGGGGCGAAGGGGACGTGGCGCAAATGATTCCTTTTGTGTCGCTGGCAAGACGGGCCCGCGGCGCGTTTCGACTCGTCCGGCGCCCCCACGGGAGCCCCTGGGGGAGGGGTTGGGCTGGGTTTGCCGGACGGGAACAAGGGGGCATCCGGACGGTAAGGCCCAATGGGGGGCGCGACTGGGCGCGCTCGGGGCCCGTCCGGACGTGAAGAGGTCGTGGGGGCGTGTTTGGGGGCGCGACTGGAGATGCTCTAACTCATCACCGTATGAAAACCCGAACCTCCTTCAATCTTTAAAAACGCATAACTTTTAGTCGGGAATCTCCTGGTGGGCGGAAAGTGTGATAGACGAGTTCGTTGTGGTGTGTGTGGGGGGGGGGAGCACACAAATCTAACAACTGTTACATAGCGAAAAAAATCTGTATGCATTTGCAAAACGAGGAGGAGGGGGAGGGGGTGGCCCCCTCTGGCCCGAACTAAGCTCCGCCACTGGCTTTCACCGTACTGTTTCTCGCGACGAGTTCTTTGAAACTAGAACCCATAAATATATTCTGCTAATTATTCTCACAAAGCAACTTCATATAGTAAACTTTCTTTTCTTTCGCAAAAACAAGGATAAGGTAGAAAAATAAAACTTGCTTTTTGTGTAAGTTGCTTTTTAGAATAATAACTATATATGTCGATAGACAATTTTCATTTTTTCAGAACAAAACATGGTTTTATCCCATAATACCGACAAGTCGGCCATTGAGTGGATTAAAAACAAGCCCCCTCGTCTTCGTATATTTCCCATGTTTGTGATGGAAATCATGTCTATAGTACAAAGTTAGTTTTTGTAACAGTTTATATTACAAAGTTGATTTGTAATTGAAAAGCAAAAGTTTTATAGTACAAAGTTGTTTTTTTAAACCAAGTTTATTGTATAAAGTTTTTTTATATTCATTCGAATATGTCTATATGATATCTTATTTTCGAATATCAGGTGATTGATTCGAATATGTCTATATGACATCTTGTTTTCGAATACGTGGTGAACATAAACCCAATGGTGAAATCGGTTTCGTAATTTTCAGCGCATGATTTTTAATAGAAAAGAAAGTTGTTTTTAATCCACTCAATGGTGAAATCATCTCATCGCGGTCAACACTATAACAAAAACGATTTGGAGAAAGAGTAGACAAATCTCCCGCTCCCGTGTCGCTCCTTGTGGTGGCACCGGAGCGCCCCCACCTTCCCTGACCCATACCTCACCCTCCCGCCCCTCCCTTTGCCGGCGGCGGCGCTCCTGGCCTCCGCCGGCTGCGCGCGCTGCTGGCCTCCAAAGGAGGTCGCTGTCCTCCACTCATTCTCCTCGCGGATTCTGACCTCACGACCTGCTCTTGGTCGTCCAGGCGAGCCGCACCCGTGCGGCCTACGCTCTATGGCGTTCGTGGTGGGTGGCGCGGGCGAGGCCCCCTGTCCCCGTGGCTTGCCCGCCCTGGCAGCTTCCGTGCTCCGGCGTGGCAGATGGATTTGGGGTGGCCAGATCATGCGGGGTCAGGCTTTGAGAGGTCTCCCGCTCGTTGCTCCAGCGCGTGGGACGGGTGCTCCTAGACGGTGGCCGGTCTGCTGGCCAGCATGGTGCTAGGCGGTTGGTGCTGGCCTCATTTTCGTTCCCTTGCAGCTTTATACGCCCCCTCTGTGGTGGATTTTCCCGGGATCCCATCCTTATGGTGCTTTCGTGCTCCGCTTGGTCGGTGGGGAAGTGTTGTCCGAGCTCTTGGGCTGGTGGTCGCGTGGTTGCACTTCCTCTTTGCTCAGCCATCAACCTTGCAGCAAGTTTGTTGCTAGGGTTGGCGGTCCATGGCTTCGCAGATGGCGGCCATGGTGGTGATGCGCTCCCTACGTGGGGGGCCTTCTTGGCTCGACGTTGAGCCCCTCTGTCTTGCCATCAGTGGTGGCGGGCGCTTATCTGTCTGCGTGCTGGTGAGCTCCATGGTTCTGCAGATGGAGGCCATGGTGGCGGTGTGTTCCGATGTGGGGTAGACCGTGGCACTTGTGGTGGTGGTGTCTCCTTGCATGTTGTCTTCTTCAAGCGTCAAACCACTTCGGATCTTTGTGTCGTGCTGGCATGGCTGGCTTGTGGCATGCTCTTGGCAAACCCGCTCTTCAGTCACACTCGACTTAGATGGGGTCGGTGTTGTGGCCTCGGCGGTGCTATGCCCTTCGATTACGCCGGCGGCCCTCACGTGCGACGAGGTCGTTCCCGGCGAGGGCGCCCTATGGTGTGTCTCGATGCCGTGATGCCCTTCGTCCATGCCATTGGCGCGCAGGTTCTGTGGTGTCGTCTCGGTTGTGCGCAACCTTTCGACCTCACCCCCGACACAGGTGGTGTCGTGGCGTTGTGTGGTCTCGGATGTGCATCGCCCTTCGACTACGTCGATAGACAGTGTTGCGGTCTATACTCGGCTAACCGGGCCTTTCGATTACACCGGCAGCGCTCTTTGTTCTGTTTTGTGCCTCCCCGCGGTCACGTCCTGCTCCTCCTGGTGGTCAATTGTGCTTGGGTCTTGATAGGTTTTGCCGCCTCTTGGTGGCTCTTGTCAAGCAACAGTCTCTGATTTTTTCAGAGTGACCTCCCTCTCTGTTTTCTCCTTTGATGTGTGTTGGTGTGTGCTGTTTTTGGTTCTTCTCCCAATGTCCTCTATGTAATTCTGGTCCACTCGAACCCATCTTGTAATAGGCTGCAAAGCCTTATAGGAAAAAAATGAGTACAATTCAGGTGGAGGTTTTTCTCCCTCTCCCGGTGACCATTAAAAAAAACTGATTTGGATTTGGACTCTCGGTTTAAAAGTTATGAGTTTCTAAAATTTTCTATTGCATCCTTATTCGTGTGCCCTTTCGAGCAACTGTCCAAAAGAGCGGGCCATCGCGGCGATGCCGATTCCCGGTGATGAGCGCCCAAGATGTGCACCTATGGATGACCACCTATGTGGCAATCACTCTCCACCGCTACATACTCTGGTATTTACCCCCACCATGATACTCGTGTCCACTACGTGCAGGCGACTACACTAACTAGGTGTACCCCCAATACAATAGCGAAGTACAACCAGTACTAGAGTGGTGTATTTTCAATATATAAATATATAAGCGAGCAAGCCACCTCATTAAAAACCATTCAGTCCCCTTAGCTATCCTGGTAAGGAAAAGAGTGCGAAAAAACTTGCCGTCCAGAGAATTACACAATCGTTACATCGTCCGTGAGTGTTTGTAAGATACTACTAGGAGGTTTATCTAACCAAGTACAAGAAGTTTTAAGGCTGAAGCACTCCCTCGCCAAATTATGTGCCACCATATTGCACTCCCTTCTGCAATGTTTAAATTCAACGAGTCCAATCTGTCCCGCGAGACTAAAACATTCAGCATAAACAGCCGTTGCCTCGTTCCAAATCTGTTCTTGACCTGAGCAATATTGTATCACCTCCGATGAGTCTGATTCTGCCTCTATGGAGTGGCACCCGGTGTTGATAGCTAGTTGTAAACCAAATTTCATAGCAATAGGCGAAATATGAATCTGCTCAACTGGTTCGTACACGACTCTAAGGAGGCGCAGACCTAGGCGACTAGGGTTACCCCGACCTAGGCGACTAGGGATTCGGTCCTCTTCTCGATTTCGGATCGGAGCGCTACTTCTTATACGCGAGATCAAGCGGGTTCTCCACAGCAATCGAGTACGGGAGATCAAGTTGTGGTTCTCCACAGCAATCGAGTACAGGAGGAGCTTCCGACGACTGAAACAAACATCAATCTGTTCGAGCGCAAGAACTCACCATGGCGGCAACGACAGGAGCCAGTTCGTCCATGGCCAGCGGATCAGGATCCAGAAAAGAGGAGGAAATAGGAGAACTGCTTGGTAGACTGGGTTTCGACGAGGAGGAGGTAGACGACCTGATCTTTGAAGAACAAGAAGATGCACCGATTGAGGGGGTGAAGTGGATGGCATTAGCTCGGGTACACACGGCGAATCCGTTCAGCCCGCAAACGTTTGAGCAGCACATGTCTAATGCTTGGAGTCCTGCAAAGGAGATCAAGATGAGACCAATTGAGTGGAATCTATTCTCGATCCAATGTTACTGTCTAGGAGATTGGTTGAAGATTTCAGAGCAAGGCCCGTGGTTATTTAGACAGAACGCCGTGTCGATCGAACCTTATGATGGATTATGCCCTCCAGGTTCAGTGGACCTAAACTACTTTGAGGCATGGGTGCAAATTCATAAATTACCAGATGGTTATCGCTCTCCAGCGCTGATCAAGAACTTGGTTGAGAAGAAAATAGGCAAGGTCTCGAAAGTGGAAACTGCGCTTTATGGGCTAGGAGATTTTGTGAGAGCTAGAGTGAGGATTGATACTAGGATCCCACTTGCGCGGTTTGTGTCAATTTCAAGAGGTGGACAGAGAGAATTCTACAAGATTCAGTTCGAAAAATTTCCCAAATTTTGCGGGGCATGCGGCATGCTTGGACATACAGCTCTCGAATGTGGCACGGGGGAGCACGACATCAACAAATTAAAATGGGGCGATTTCTTGAAGGCAGACCCCTCAACGTGGCATGGCAGGAGACCTTTTGGGGGAGGAGGTAGAAGCATGGGTAATGGAGGAAGAAGAGGAGGCCGTGACTTTGGAGGAAGGGGAAGGATGCCGGGTGAATACCAAGATTGGAGAGCCCATCCCGAACGCAAGAACGATGGAGATAGCAAGGTAGACGATGAGCTCTCGGATACTGCCTCGAGTCCAATTAAAGCTACTGATATAGTCATGACTGAAGGAAACAAACAAGCAAAACGATCACTGGACTTTATGGGGGTTCGGCCAAACAATTCCCGGGACACTATGTTGATTACACAAGGAGGAGGGGAAGAGGAATTGGGTATGATACAACAAGCAGTGGCCGTGGGTGATATCAAGGAAAAAGCTAAGCGACAGAAGAGTGAAAGTGAGAATTCAAAGGTGAACTCTAACTCAGAATCGGCGGGCTCCCTCGAGGGGTGCCGCCGGGAGCAATGATTATTATATGCTGGAACTGCCGAGGAATGCGTAAGTCCTCGGCAGTTCGTGCGCTCCTGGACCTCCAGGGGCGCTTACACCCGGATGTGCTTTTCCTGTCTGAAGCACATTTGTGTAAAGTTAAGGCAGACAATCTCCGGAGGAGACTGAAATTTGACGAGATGTTGGTCTCGGAAAGCGATGGTAGGAGTGGTGGCTTGGTTATGTTTTGGAATAAAGAGATTGTAGTAACGTCGTGAGATCTCCACGAACTTTATCGATATAAGGATCAACGAGCACAGCGAGGCGGGATGGCGTTTAACTGGCTTGTATGGTGAACCGAGTGGAGAAAATAAACATCTTACATGGGAGTATGTTAGAGCTCTCAATGCAGCGAGGGATCTACCGTGGTTGATGGCTGGAGATTTCAATGAGATAATGTATTCAAATGAAAAGGAAGGGGGTGCAGTGAGACCCCAAAGAGCTATGCAAGCTTTCAGAGATACCATGGTTGAGTGTAATTTAGAAGACATGGGCTTTCACGGCGACATAAACACATGGAGAAGAGGTAAAATTCGTGAGCGACTTGATAGGGCGGTTTGTGACTCGAGATGGGCTGATATGTTTCCAATGGCGGGGTGATCAATGAAGATTTCGAAAAATCAGACCATAGGCCAATATTGATTAATACGGAGCTCTCGGCGGGGAAGAAAGCATACAAACCGAGCCCGCCTCGTTTTGAGGCACGGTGGCTATGCGAGCAGCATATTGATACAATCATACAAACTGCGTGGGAAAGATCGAAACAGTTACATGCCTCGGTCTCATTGAGTGATCATACGAAATTCATCCATGATTCGCTCCATACATGGGATAAAGAGGTTCTGAAGGGGCCTAGGACAAGGCTCAGAGAGTTACAAAAAGAGCTGAATAGTATTTTGTCGGGCCCATTATCTGATGAGGCAACGGCAAAACAAATGGAGGTGCAGTTGAAAATCGAAAACCTACTCGAGCAAGAGGAACTTTATTGGGTCCAACGCGGACGTGTTAATTGGTTACAGCATGGTGACCAAAATACGAGTTTATTTCATCGTTTTGCTTCGGCCAGAAAGAAAAGGAACCATATCGGTTCTTTGAAGGATGACGATGGGACAGTAATTGATGATCCCGATCAGCTTATTTCGCTAACTAGAGACTATTTCAATGATCTATTTACTGCAGGTGTGTCGGTTGCTAACCAGGAGGTTTTAGAAAGGGTGGAGCCATGTATTTCAGATGTGATGAATGAGGCCCTTTCTGCTCCATATTCCCGGGATGAAGTGAAGAAAGCGATGTTTAACATCGGGGATCTAAAGGCCCCGGGGCCCGACGGTTTACACGCAGTTTTTTACAAGAGGTTTTGGCATATTATCGGAGAGGATCTAACTGATGAGGTTCTGAATGCTGTGAATTCTAGAGTGATCCCAGAAGGTTGGAACGACACGACTATTGTGTTAATTCCGAAGGTGGAGAATCCAGAGCATATTAAGCAATTCCGTCCAATCAGTCTATGCAACGTGGTCTATAAGGTTATCTCAAAACTCATTGCTAGTAGATTGAAACTGTTGCTTCCAGATATTATTTCTCCAACTCAAAGTGCCTTCATACCGGGACGTTTAATTACGGATAACATCTTGGTGGCTTATGAATCTTATCACTATCTGAAGAATAAGCGAGAGGGTAGGCACGGCTTTTGTGCGGTGAAATTGGATATGCACAAAGCCTATGACAGAGTGGAGTGGAGCTTCCTCAATGGTATTCTCTTGCGTTTGGGTTTTAATGTTGAGTGGGTTAATATGATCATGGCTTGTGTGTCCTCAGTAAGGTATCAAATTCGGCTCAACAATGAATTCTCAGATTTTATTTATCCTTCTCGGGGTCTCCGTCAGGGAGACCCACTATCACCTTATCTGTTTCTGCTATGTGCTGAAGGTCTCACAAGTGTGCTGAAATATGAGGAAAGTTTGGGTAATATTCAGGGAGTTAGAGTGTGCAGGAGTGCCCCTGCAATTTCTCACCTATTATTTGCAGATGACTCACTTATTCTCATGAGAGCGGATGCTGCTAATGCGTCCTCTCTTCGGCGTGCTTTGTCTGATTACTGCGCTGCATCGGGGCAATTGGTTAGCGATGCGAAATCCAGTATATTCTTCAGCCCTAACACGGATGTAAATACTAGGGTGGAGGTATGTTCTATTTTAAATATCATGACTGAAGCTATGACTGACATGTATCTTGGTCTCCCACCAATGGTGGGGGTAGATAGAGTGGATTGTTTCAAGCATCTTATTGAGAGAGTTTGTAAAATCTTAAGTGGATGGAAAGAGAAGAAGCTGTCTTTCAGTGGTAAGGAGGTATTGCTTAAAGCCGTCATTCAAGCTATTCCTGCGTATGCGATGTCTGTGTTCAAGCTACCTAAACAGATCATAAAAGGGATAATCACCGCAATGTCCCAGTTCTGGTGGGGAGATGATGATCAGCAGAAACATATGCACTGGTTTGCATGGTGGAAGATGTGTGTTCCAAAGAGAAAAGGAGGTATGGTTTTTTTAGAGATTACAGAGTTTTAATCTTGCAATGCTCTCGAAACAATGTTGGAGATTAATTTCATGTCCAGAGTCTTTGTGTGCTCAAGTGCTTAAGGCAAAGTATTTTCCATCGGGTGATATTATCAATTGTTCTTTAAAAAGGGGAGTTCCTTCACATGGCAAAGCATATGGGCCGGTATTCAAACATTCAAAAGAGGCTATATTTGGAGAGTGGGAGATGGCTCAAACATAAATATCTGGGATGATCCGTGGATTCCCTCTAGCCCAAATAGAAGGATTTCTACGAGAAGAGGTAATATTGTCTTAACTACTGTCTCGGAATTAATAGACTCGGATAGTGGAAATTGGGATGAAGATCTCATACGGGAATTATTTTGGCCTATTGATGCGCAAAGAATTCTGAATATTCCCCTGGCTAATGGTATGTTTGAAGATTTTGTTGGATGGCACTATAATAAACCAGGTATATTTTCGGTTAGATCTTGCTATCATTTGGAGTGGGAGCACCAGCACGGAATTAAACTCAGGAGGACAGGTGACTATGGCACATCATCCTCTCTTCCAATTTGGAAAACCCTATGGTCTCTAAATGTTCCAGCTAAAATTAAAATCCATTGTTGGAGGGCTCTTTATGGTGCAATCCCTTGCAATGGGGTTCTAGCAAATAGACATATGCGTCCTAGCTCGACTTGTACTCTTTGCCTTTCGGCATGTGAAAGTATACGACACACCTTCTTCATGTGTCCGAGAGTGCAAGAGATTTGGTCTCACCTGGGGATGTGGGATGTTATCAGTCAGGCGTGTGAAGTGGAAGTGGAGGGACAATCGACTCTGGAAGCACTACTAAGGGATACAAATGCGCAAGCACCTTTGATCAATGAGATTGGACGCAATGAACTGGTTGCTGTTGCAGTATGGTATAATGGTGGGAACGGCGTCGTGCTACCAGGGGAGAGACAGTGCAAGCAACAAGTAGAACAGCACATGCAATATCAGCGCTCACCCTCAACTACGCCAAAGCTAAGAAGAAACCGGCACAAACCCCGAGGGCGGGTTGGATGAAACCTCGTGAGAACTTTGTTAAATTAAATGTAGACGCTGGATTTTCTTTGGATGCAGGTACTGGGAGTTCGGGAGCTATTATTCGTGACGATAAAGGAGTGTTTCTGGCGGGCTTCTGCCGTGGACTGCCTCATGTATCCGATCCAGCGACGGCCGAGGCATTCGCCCTCAGAGACGGACTCCTTCTGGCAGGACAAATCGGATGCAACCGTTTGGAGGTCAACTCGGATTGTCTTGAGGTCATTGAGGTTATGATCAATGGGGGTATCCATCTTGGACCTGCGGTGGCGATATTCGAGGAGTGTGCTATGCTTTGTCGCAATTTCTCCTCGGTGGCTTTTTCCCACTGTCATAGAGAAGCCAATAGGGCGGCTCATCTTCTAGCTAGTACTCCCTCCGTTCAACAATAGATGACTTCCACATATCTATATATGGATGTATGTAGACATTAAAATATGTCTAGATACATCCATATATAGATATGTGGAAGTCATCTATTGTTGAACGGAGGGAGTAATGTGGAGGGGTTCCTGTCAGTCTATTGGCATGATGAACCACCTCATTATCTTGTAAGCACACTAGCAGACGATGTAACTCTGTTTTGATTGTGGCAGCAAGTTTCTTACGCACTCTTTTCCTTCCAGGGTACCCGAGGGGACCGGAAGGTTTTTAATGAGGCGCCTTGCTTTCTTAATATAGTTGGTTTAAATTTCAAAAAAAAAAAATTCATAGCAATAGCCTCAGACATGGATGCAGATAACGAGTAGGGGATATAGGATGTACCCGCAGCCACAAAGCCACCAACGTTGTCTCTGATAATAGCCCCCGACGACCCACACATCTCCACGGCATCAAAAGAGGCATCCACGTTCAGTTTCATGCCTAGGCAGCCTGTCCTGGGTCAACTTAAACCATGCCCGTAGCAGTCTATTAGAATCTGAATTCAAATTCCATAATGCTGCACAGTTCTTCCCATTTTGAATTGGTGGACTTGTTATAAGACGAGCAGCGGCAATGCGCAGACAAGGGAAAAAATGAATTGAAATGATCTCGCAAAGAATATACTACAGGGGAAAGGGGATAGATTCTGCACTCTTATTCACTCCTCTGTTCGGCCAAGGGATCAGCCGATCAAAGCACGGGAGTCCAAAGCCGGGCAAAATAAACAGAGCCCCATTTTTTTCATCTTCAATATTGCATCAGAGCACGTTACAAATTCGAAATCAATATATTTTTATTCGTATTCTTATACCGGAGTGCAAGGGTACATGGGAACTTTTATGTTGCTACGTCCCTTTCTTGTCCAACGGAATAACAATTTTCTTCATTCTTGTAGCTATTATTATCACATCACATCATGATGCGGGTCTTGCTGCTCAAGGGATCAGCGTGTGGGAAGATGAACGATCTTGCGCCTCTACTTGGTCACATCCTTGGACAGGAGGTTGTGAGACTGGATTTGGCGCGCGTTGGAGAGCTCGTCCACCGAGTCCCCTCTCTCGAAGACGGCTGCCGCGCCCATGCCAGATCCTGCGGTAGATACCGACAAAGCATCATTAGTTACCAGCACGAGGTTCTTTAGCCAGCACCCATGTGGCGAGCGTGATATGAGCACCAGAATTCAGAGGGAAGGCAGAACTAACCAATGCACATGGTTACGACGCCGAATCTGCAGTCTCTGCCCCGGCGCTTCATTTCATTCAGAAGGGTCGAGATGCACCGGGCACCTGAACGAAACAACAGCGGCAGCGGTTACATCGTTTGCTCAGATGAGGCGGAGAACAGTTTATTTTCAGCAGTTGCCCTTCTGTTGGCACCATCACATTCTAAGGTCTACTTGAAAATCTTGCGTTCATTTACCTGTGGCACCAAGAGGATGTCCCATGGCAATCGCGCCTCCGTTCACGTTTACTTTTGACCGGTCAAGTCCCAACTTGTTGCAGCAGTACACAAATTGAGAGGCAAATGCCTACACATCAAAGAATCAAGTATCAACAACTGTTACATAGACAAGAGAAAAACTGGGATTGGGTACAACTAAACATACCTCATTCAATTCAAAGAGATCAATGTCTTCAATCTCAAGGCCAGCAGCCTTCACCGCAGCAGGTATTGCGACAGCTGGACCAACGCCCATAACAGCCGGATCCACACCAACAGCAACGAAACTCCTGAAATGATGATTGCGAGAAAGCACGAACATATCAGTAAAGTAACGAGTGTAGCTATGTATCAAATGTGATTCATGGAACTTAACAAGTGCAGCACCTGAAAACGCCAAGTACAGGAAGCCCCTTGCTCACTGCTACAGATCTCCTCATAAGAAGAACAGCTCCAGCACATCACTCACTTGACTAGAGTTACCTACATAAGTTCAATAGGTTCTTATTTGACATTTCAGCTACAGACAACAGAACTCTGCCTACAGTAGTAGTGTCAACAGAAAGAGTTTTGCAATACCTGCAGTTGTAGTCCCATCCTTCTTGAAAACTGGTTTAAGCTTTGCCAATCCAGATGCCGTGGTTCCAGGCCTAATTCCATCATCAACTGATATCACAACTTTCTTTTCCTCTCCAGTTTTGGGGTCAATGATCTGCAGAATGAGATAATTTTAGCGAATACTGATAAGCACGAAATGTAGTGTACTTTATCTGTCGAACTAGTTGTGCCTAAAACTAATTTTGAGGCTGTTGAATGCATCCTGATAAGAAAATAGGCTAGTCTGCTCCAGTTACTAGCTAACACAAATATAGAGCAGGAGTAATGTCGCTTACCTTTGTATGCACTGGAATAATCTCATCCTTGAACTTTCCAGAAGCCGTGGCTGCGGCAGCTCTCATATGAGACTCAGCCTGTTAAAAGGCAAGCTTTAACCACATTTTAACGCAAGGAAAAGCAACGAAAATAAAACATAATGCATGCCGGGAACTCACAGCAGCCTTTCTTGCTCCTGTCTGGTTACTCCATACGGTGAGCAACATTTTCAGACGTTATTCCCATGGGCAGAAGACAATCCTGTGCTTTCTGTAACTCAATGACCTGGAAAGAAGAATGTGTTATCAAGGCGCAAGTAGAGTATGTGGAGCAAAAAGGCAGGGCGTGCACAGAACCCATACCCTTGGGTTTACTTGTCCTTCCCAACCAACAGAGTTCACCGACATGGATTCCAGACCAGCACCAATCCCTGTTTTGGAGATAAAGCTGTACTTCAGCACCTCAAACTCACAATAAAGCAGCTATGTAGCGAAACCAGCATAAAGCGTATTATAACTACCTATGTCATAGAAACCAGCTTTAATAGCAGCGGCAACATCAGCTACTGCCTGTAGCCCAGATGAGCATTGCCGGTTCACAGTTCTCACAGGAACGGTTTCTGCATCAACGAAGAGGAAAATTTCTTATAAGGAAACAGAAATCACTGTCCGTAAGAAAGAAGCCCCTTGGTTTATGAGGGTGACATATTTGATTGAAAACACAGCATTTACCAGGAACCCCAGCCAATAGTGATGCCGTCCTGCACTCGATCGCACGCTGCGAACCCGGGCCTAGCACCGTCCCAACTACAACGTCGCCGATCTCGGGGGTTGATCCCAGTTTTGTCGAGAACAGCCTATACACGGAAATATGAAGCAAGCAACAGCCTGAGAACATATCCTTTCCTTCCGGTTTGTAAGGGCTAGCGAATCGGGCCAGAAAAGGGCGGCATGGCAGGTGTATACCTTGAGGACAGGGGTGAGAAGGTCCTCCGGGTACGTGTCCTTGAACCCCCCACGCTTGGCCTTGCATATCGGTGTCCGGTAGGCACTGCAGGCGAAGAAAGGCAGTAGCAATTAGAACAAAACATGGCATTTTCTGACATTACTTTTTATCAAAGCAATACTAATCCTCCATCTATTTGAAACAACACCGACCTCACATAATTTACTATGAATTATTCCTCCTCTAGGAAGGATGCAGTGGCAAGAACATATTGCACAAAATCCATCTATGCAATAATATTTGAGGCCTAAATAGATGCGACCTCTGAACACACTCTTTAATTTTGCCTCAGTTATGCCTTCGAGCGAGTTCTGATAAAAGGCGGCACTGATTTCTAGATGATGCAACCACAAAATTAAAATGCAAGCTTCACCCATTACATCAAACAAAATTACGACGAGTAAACCTGGACAAGTATGATCCAAACAGATGCAAATTGGGAGAGAAAAAACTGGCACTTACTCATTCAAATTGATAGAAATAGGGCGGTACTGAAGAGTACCGGTGAGAACAAAGGAGCAGCCAGCGCCACTCGGAAAGAAGCACACCCAAGCAGCTGCATAAATAAAAAAGCAGCAACTAAATAAGAAACACTACGTTTATTAGAATTTTATCCTTATACAACATAAATTTCATGCATTTCCTTCAAAAATATTCAGAAACAGTTTATTGCTTATTTATAATCAAGTTCTATTCATTAATAGGAAAAGTATGGAAGAAAAATAGTATGGATTATTTCAAAGCTGACATTTCTGGGAACGTAATTGATTCTCCTAGTCTCTTCTAAAAATGGATTGCTGTCATCTTTGGTGTCAATAGAGGATGTCGTTTTCAGCATTCAAGTCTAGAACAAGTTAACTGGTAATATAGATACAATTGATCGAACATTATATTTGTCTTCTTCCATGTAATCATACGAATCTGATAGGAGTTGAAATGCAATGAAAACTATAAACGAACAGCTGGCTGCATCATGCGTACAAGCTGAATTAAAAAACATGATCTAGAAAAAAGAAAATGGTGGTCACCGCACCTAAGCTGAATCCCACCGACGAATTCAATCCTTAGTCAACAACAAACAATAGGTCTGAGGACGCCAACTGAAACCAGGATGCCGCCTGAACAACCACCGGTCACGCTGACAATGACGACGATGCCGATATGGCCCGCAAGCACCACCAGACGCAATACGCGAGCTGCATGATAAATAAAAGTACATTACATCTCTAAATGGAATCTCCCACTGTTGATATGATTTAAGTAAGAAAAAAATAATTACGGAGATGTGCTGGATGTCATATAATCTTTACTGAATTAATATCAATCCACTATAATGTGTACACTTGTAACTGGAAACACATCATCAAAAATCAACCATAGTTTGATCAGAGCTATAGCCAGGTATCACTGACAAAATTACTCCACGTAAGATGTATCGGAAGAAAACTATCCAAACACAAAAACAGAGCAACACCTGAAGAAATATGTAAGAAAAATCATCTAGCGTACCTTCACGTGTAAGCACACCAGGTAGCTCCGGCCGGAGGAGAATCCTCAGTCCGGCTGGGCACAGGCGAGGAGCTGGTCGACGGGTCGTGTGCCTCGTGCTCAATAACCTGCCTCACCAGCCCGACCTGCCAATTACATATTATTACAGTGAGTACACACGGAAACTGACAAAACATAGCACGAGCTTCCTGAACCTCGAGAGCAGACTAGACGAGCTCAACAAACGGGTCGCCGCACAAGGAGCAAATTGATGAGAGTAATCTGTTCTGTCAGATTGAAGCCAAAATATTCTCACCCCGATGCCGCCGCCGTGCCTGCAATCTGAATCGACTGCCGCCGAGGACGGAGCCGCCGAGGACACCGCTGCTCAGTGCCTGCCCCAATGCTGAATTGAATCGGCCGCGAATCACCACCAGGGATGTCCGATGACGATGGCGATTCGCCGTGCAGCCACCACCACCGGCTACAAATACACGAGCAGGATTCCGATTCGTCCCGGAACGCCCAGCGCCTCTCAGCAATCCGCCGGCCGACCAGGACGGAACAGAGACGGACGAAGCGAGGAGACGAGCAAACTCGTTGCTTGCGACGGCCACCGGCCGCAGGTCGCTGACGAGCTCGCCGCCGGCTACTAATCGCCTCGTCGCTATCGCTCCGATTTCCAACCGCTCACCGCTCGAACTGTAAACTGAAATTGGAGGTGGGGGATAGTGGAGCTCCTAAACAAACCGCGCGAGGAAAGTGGGAAAAAATACGCTCGTAACGATTAAGTGCCGTAATATTACAACGGTGTGGCGTCGAGCCACAAACCAGCGGAGCCCGACGGCTCTTCGACTCGGTCGACCGACCCGGGAGCAGAATAACTATTCTGCACCCAGGGTACCTAATAGAGTTTCTATATATATATATATATATATATGTATGTATATATATATAGGAGTATATCGTGAGTGGATCATAACATGGTTCAACAACTACCCACAAGCTCAACTAGCATGAAACAAACGGCTTCTTGGATCGGATGGTGCCCTGTATATTCCGATATTATCCTCATTCATATCCGCATGGGCTAAACCGCCAGATGACTCGAGAGCTCGTCAGGCGTCAGGCCTGACGCCGTCGCCCCCTTTGGAAGCGTCACAGCTCAACTTGCTATTTCCGGAACCAACCTATTCGCGGACCTTCACTACGCCGTCTAGATCATCACCAAAATGCTCCATGCCACATCCAGCACCTACGCTATTCCTACACCACCAAACCGACATCCCAATTTGCAAACAAACTTTGCCCTCCCCTCAACAAAGGTAATAAATGCAACTCAGTCCTATCTATTTTCATGAAAGAAAACCAATCTACAGTATTTCCTAAAAACAACTCTCAAGGGGGAAAAAAAGGAGAGACAACCATCATTTATGGCCAGACATCATTTTTTTTCTTCATCTCCAAATCATTTCGAGTTACAGGCCTCAAACTCGGAACAACCCTAGCTAGGGGCTGTGAATCTGGAGCCATACACAACTAGTCGACACTCAATACCCACCCAAACCCTTTGAGTTGAGCTGACCCCCTAACATACATACATTGTCCACCAGGGACAATTTTTTTTCTTTACACAATGACCTGCGCCTTCTCCTACCTAAGGCGAGGCGAGACGCTCCTCGTGCTTTGGCTGGCGGAGGGACCAGTAGGCCTGCGCTGCGAGCACGCGGTCGAGGAGCTCCTGCGACGGGATCGCCTGCCCCCGCCGAAGCTGCGGGGGGATGCTCGCCGTGTGCACCAGGTTCTTCCACTTGTCCTGGGTTCACCAAAAACAATTCCACGGATTTTAGAAAACCGGCTCGTTCTGATCTGATAAAAGAAGAGATAAAATCCGAGTGCTCCATGCTAGCAAGAAGATATGACAAGCAATACACTACAGAGGAGCGCTAGGCAGCTGAGATATAAGCTGAGAAATGGAACAGTGCCAGGACAAAATGGTTGTTATGGCTGATAGTGACTTGGAGAGAGCCGTTTGTCGAGGAATTACCTTGAGGTCAACATAGGTCCTCTCCTGGTTGTCACCAAACGCATGGTACTTAACATTCTTCCACCTGGACAAACAGAGAAAGAGGTCCCACGTGAGATTAGAATGGGGTACGCTGTGACCTTGGGCCGACCGGAAGAATTTATTCTGGGCACAAACCTTCCGAATCCAAGCTGCTCGACGGCTTCCACCAGCGACACCACCTCAGGGATAGAGAAGGGCCTTCGTTTACGCCTCTGCCCGAAATCCCTCTGCTTTGCCCTGCCAGCTGGCACAATAGCCAATGCCAGCTCACCTATGTTTGAAGTTCCAGCAGCGGCCATCGCCTCGGAGATTTCTGACTTGACTAGTGCAGTCCCTCCAAAAGGATAATCACCAGGATCACCCAGAGTGAAGCTTGGAGAAGGTTGTTCGCACTTTATCCTGGAAATGGAACATAGGAAATCCAGCAACAGAAATCAGTCGAAGCACTGTTTCAAAACATCTGCAGAATAACTATGCTAACAAAAATTATCACATGCATCTTGAAAACCCGTACACCTAATCCCAATCTCCAGTATAATATTGCAGGAAGAGATGGCTTCATGGTAACTTACTTAGATAACGCTTGCACAATAGGTGTGCCAACAGGGTGCGTTTCTTGAGGTCTTATTACTGAAGGAGGGGAATCTTGCTTAGCTTCACATTCCAGTGAAAAGCCTATGCTATCTAGTTTTGCCCCGTGGCAAATCCCAGCCTGTTGAAGCGTCGTATTGTCATCCTGAATGATCTTTCCTTGAAGAAGTACACGGACACGGAGGCTGCCTTCAATTGTAGTAGTAACAGCATCTGTTACAATTTTCTAAAGACAAAAATTGAAACATGTGAGTCATAAGAAGGTAATATACTAAAGGAGCACTTTTTTTGAAAAGCTCTTATCGGAACACATCAAGACACCAAAAATGCTACTTAAAATTTTCCATTTTGGATAGACAAAAATATTTTAGAATGCTGAAATTTAGACACCTCATAAGACCAGTGAGCTGAACATTTAGCAATTCCGTACTTCCTGATTCTTTACATGCTACATCGATGTGGAACAAGGAATACCAGAACCTACTTACTGAATTTCTGCCAACAGCAGTTCGGTTAATTTTGATGATAATAGGTTATTGACAACAAAGATAACGAGAATATCCTGCTAGGCACATTGGAAGCATGGTTGCTAATAAGCCAATAAATTTTACATAGTTGGATGCCCAAGTAGAATTTGTACCTTCAACGAACCAACTGTTGCATTTTCTGGGACCTCAATTAATAGCTCAGGGATGTTGAATGACTTGATGATGAACTTGACTGGAAATAGACAAAAAAGTCAGCGTGTCCATAAATTAAGTAATGGTTCCATGTATGTACACACTACAGAAACAAATACATCATACCGTTACAACCCTCAGAAGCACATTCCTTTTTCTGACCTGACCCAGAAGCACATGGTGGATCCTGACCTCCCATGGAGAATGATGTCCCGCTGGCTGGAAATGGCAACAGGCATTTTACTTTAGGGAGTTTACTAAAAACAGGAAGTGAGGCCTTCCAATACTGTGAATGAAATGCTAAGTTATACCGACTGCATGCAATGTCAGAACTGAATCATCCTAAATAACTTGCGACCTTGAAATACCGCAAATTTGAAATGGAAATATAGGTAGGCTACATACTTTCAGTTAGGGTCTCTTCATCAGATGGTTGTGCAGAGTAGCATTCAGCTATTTTTTTTGTCTTTAGATTTGTTCGTTGCATTTGCACCCTCCGACGTGTAGTGGATATCTTCTTTCCGCGGACATTCAGTTTGCCACCTATAAATAATACAACACTATTCAGAAAAATTCCTGCTATAGCTAGAGCAGATCATATAGAGTAGCACAAGAAAGAAGCTTTTCTTTATGGAGGCTATGGAGCTGTAGAGGAAATGAAAGGTCAACTCCAAATACCTTTATTGGACATCTCTCCACATATCTTATTACGAGCTGCCTTCCTCATCCTGGTGGCGAACATTCTCCTTGTCCTACAGTCACCCAAATAATGTGGCAAATAACCACCTTTACTTCTCGAGGTGCTTGGATGGGCGCAAGGGGGAATTTTTTCGTCATCGTCTCTATCTGCAGCATGCTGCACTTTATTGAAACAGAGTGGAGAAGACGTCTGGCCCTTGTCAGGGCCATCCAAGTGCACTCCTGGGCTACTCCCGGAAGCAACCACCGGTGGAGGTTTGGTATCCAGATCCATGGTGTGAACCACACTATGCAGAGTTGCGGCAGTACCATCTAGTTGACTTGTGATCATTGCGGGTATGGACTGAGGCTCTTGTTTAACAACTGCTAGTCCCGCGGAACAAGAAGGGCCTACTCCAAGAGTTGCATACTCTGGAATTGTGCCAAGACCATGACCCAGTGGACCTGGGTTTGTCCAGCTAACCACTGGGACATTAACAAGCACCTCCGGCTCTTTTGTTAAGGATTCCGACAACACTGCACCAGCAACATTTGGAGTCGATAAGTCCTCCGTCTTGAACAAGTTAGTTTGACTGAGAGACGCACATATACCAGCACAGCCCAGTGTATATCCTTTGCAGCAATCATTCTCCAACTTGGTGCTATCGAGCGGTGAGCAAACATTCACCAACTTGGTGGTATCGAGCGGTGAGCAACCATTCTCCAACGCTATGCTACCAGGCAGTGGGCAACCATTCTCCACCGCTGTGCTAGAGAGTGGTGAGCAACCATTCTCCAACGCTGTGCTAACAAGCACCGGCGGCGGCACTTCATCCAGCTGCTCTATCTTAACAGATGTCCCCTTTGAATTATAGCCTGCCTCTGTTTCCTCCATGTCACTCCCGCTCGAAGAATCCTCCTCATCCGACGACAGCGATTCTGCGACCGAGGCGAGCAGATTCAGCGCGTACATCTGTTTCTTCTTCAGCCGCGCCGAGCGTTTCACCTGGTGTACAATCGAACATTAATACAGACTCAGATACGCAATTCTAAGATGCTTGGATAAGATAAAATCAAATTATGTACCAGAACAGAGCAGAGCATATCGCAAAAAAAAAAAAGGAATTGTGTATGTACCGGAGCCAGAGGCGCAGCACGGGGTTTACGACGGACGACTTGGCGGGTCTCGCCTCCGCCACCGGATCCTTCAGCTACCTTCTTCCGGAACACCATTTCTGGACCCCTGCGAAGGGCAGAGCGGTCGCTGAGGGGATCTTGAAAAATTGCAGAGGTCGGTGGGGTTTAACCAATCGATGGGAGGGAATCGATTAGACGAGCTCGTACCTCGGAGCCCCAAATGGGCAGGGATTGCGGGCGGGATGGGGAGGAGCGGCGAGGCGCGCGGGAGGCGGAGGGGATTCGGAGGCGCCGGCGGTGGCCGCTGAGCTACGGCAACGGCCGATTTGGTGTCGGGTTTGGTCGGGTTGGTTGGTGGGTCGGGGCTGGAACCGTAGCGCGGAGGAGGGGGTTTGCTCCGATCCGATCTGGGCAAAGGGGGTGGGGAGGAGGGGGGCGGGGGACGGGGAGGGCGGCTCGCCGCCTGAGCTCTCGCCGGGGTCGGGCGGGGGATGGCGGAGAGGAACGGGTAAAACCCTCTTGTAGCTGGGATGATTTGGGTCTTGTGTGTGTGGGTTGTGTGTGGTTTGGTTCTCGCTGCTTCCCGATTGCTTCTACCTTGGTAAAACCCTAGCGTCTTTTCTGTACCCTTTTTCTAGATCGAAAATTACGCCTAAAACCCACTCGCTCAGCCGTCTACCCACTGTGTAATTCTAGGCCGTGTGCCGCAAATGCCAGATGTAGTAGTGGGTGTGATGTACCGCAAATACTAGATACATTCATTTTTGTCCATCTTCGTGACACTTAATTTGAGACGGAGTAAGTCATGCGTTTTTGCGCAAATGGAACGAGTAATGTGCCTGGCTGCAAGGCCACTCAAAGATTTAGGTCTCTTTGAAATGGAATCTTCAGTTGAGTTGGATTCAAGCAAAAGTGAATTATTCACATGGAGAGTTTTATATAGGCTAAGGGCTTTTGCCAAATGACCAAGATTACCCTTAGAATGGAGATATTATGAGGACGTAAAGCGAAACATGAACTTGGAATGTGGGAGAGGGGCTTGCTCTGTGGTGGACCACGATAACTCACCATCCCCTAACGAGATTCTTTGTACTTGGCACTCTACCCATGTTACAGGGAGTTATGGAGGCACACATTCTTTCAAGTAGCATCCACACTTGCTTTGCTACCTAAATACACATGCTCCGTCACATAAAAGCATTCATAATAATTCATGTTATATGTATTGTCAACCAACCATTCATTCTTTTTCTATACATGTTAGTTGCGTCATCTTAACTAGATCATAAAGTATGGTCAATGGTTCAACCTTCTCCGCATCTTAGTTCTGTCGCTTGCGCACATCCGAGTTTCATCGAAGCCAACATCATGCTTTGCATATATGACCTTACACCTCTAAGGGTGCGCAAATTAGTTAGTTAAACAATCTTACTTTATTTTAATATTTACGAAACAATTAAATTGATTAGTTAAACAACTTGATTGGTTCTTCACAACAGCCGAGGGGATTTCAACTTACCCTAATTTAGTGGTGCACCCCCTAGACAGTGCTAATTCCGATCATGTTTCATCTGTGGTCAACATTGACACTGTTATTCCAAAGGACAATTTATTTCGTTTTGATAATTTTTGGGTGAATCGGCCTATCTTTTTTAATGTGTTAAGGAGGTGTGGGAGAAGGATTTTGTTGGGAGCTCTAGCTTTGCTGCTTTGACTCATAAAAGCCAGTTTTTAGAGGGGCTCTCAAGAAATGGAAATTGTCTATGTTCAAGTTGAAGTATTGATCCCACAATATAATACGGTTATTCTTTTTATAGATGAGCTGGATGAGAGGCGTGATCTTTTCATCCATGAGGAAATTTTCGCAAGACTGTTCAACTTCGCTATGAAAAGCTTTTGAGAGCTTAGTGCCAATATTGGAGGAAGAGGTCTAAATCTTAGATGGATGAAACTTGGGGAAGAATTTTTTAAAAAAAAATCCATGGTCTGGCTACTTAGATGTATATGTCTAATGTCATTTCAAATTTTTGACTGTCAGATGGTCATATTTTCACTGATCATGAACAATTGGTTGTTGTTGCTTGGTCATGTTATAAGCAGAGAATGGGCACTTCATTAGACATCTCCGTGTGTTTTGATTTCAATACAATTTTGGCACCTATAAGTGATTTGGATCTTTGGTTATATCTTTTTTCGTTGAAGAAATAGATGGGGTTGTGAAGCACATGTAAGTTGACAAAGCTACAAGTCCTCATGGCTTTGATGGGATGTTTTTGAAAAAAACAACTGAAGAAGATTTTATCACTTTGGTTCAAAAAAATGTTGGATGTATGCCCAAAAGGCAATAATATCTATACATATGTTTCATAATTATGATTTACATTACTATGATATTACTGACGCGGTTCCTGAATATGAGATTGAGAGTAAAACTCACGCTCAAGTGTAGTAACATGAACACATAATTAAATCTTAGTCTTGCCTTTTACGACTAATTAGTTGGATGTTTGATGACTATGTTTTCCTGGTCATGGATATGTTTTATGTCAACATGAATGAATAACATATTGTTGGAAGGGAACAATATGGATAGGTATTTCCTAAGTAGATTGATATGCTAAGGCTTAATTTGGCTGCTTGGGGAGATATTCCCAGGGAAGAGATGCCCTTGACGAATTATTCTTGGCTAAATGAGAACCTCGTGGAAATTTTGCATCGCCATTTGGGAGCATGCGAGGTGTAGGGATTTTATCTTGCCCCTTCTTCCCTGAGCTGCACGCACTCGTTTCAGTCTTGCCACTGGTTGATGTAGCTACAATTTGGCGAAGAGATGGACGTGTGCTCCGGTTTATCTTGCGGCGGTAACTGCAGGAAACTCGTGCCGCCAGTACCTGAGCTCCGTCGTCACACATATCGACGACGTCTCATTGCCAGGAACACATGGAGCAGAGGTGCAACGGTTGTGCCGGTAGGGCGAGCATCGGCGGCCACGCACGCCGCTCACCTTGATGCCCTAACAAGCCGTACCCATTCCTGCCGGAGATGGCACGCAGAGGCGAGAGAATCCATGGAACAACGGAGTGGCGGCGGTGTTCGCGAAGGCGAGAGAAGCCATGGAACAACGGAGTGGCGGCGGCGTTCACGAACGCGAGTGATCCAGTGGTAGAAACGGGGATTTCCTCCCACGGTCCAGGGTAGCCTTTTTTCCTCCCAGGGATTCAGCGGGGTGGGCCGAGATTTCCCGTCCCTCGAGCCCAACCAAATGGACCTGTAAAATTACACAGGTGAGTTTACCTCGTGCTTTTTTCTCCCTGGAATCGGGTCGGGATACCTGCGTTTTCCCACCGCACCAAATGAGCCCTAAGAGGTTCCACTAAGACATATTTGTCCTTATAATCATATCACAACACAGTTATATTACAATGCATCATTTGACCATGAGGTTATTAGGATAATATATTCTGGAGGTTTTACTTTGGTACTATCAAGAGTCACACTATAAACTGGTTATTCCTCAAAGAGTAGTAGCTGGTTATAGAATGTGCATTGATTTTAGAAAAGTTAACAAAGTTACTAAGAAAGATCATTATCCTTTATCTTTTATTGATCAAATGTTAGAAAGGTTGTCTAAGAAAACTCATTTTTCTTTCTTGATGGTTATGTTGGGTTTTCTCAAATTTCTGTTAGGAAACAAGATCAAGAGAAAACAACTTTTACTTTTACTTATGGAACGTACGCTTATAGACGTATACCTTTTGGTTTGTGTAATGCTTCTGCTACTTTTCAAAGATGCATGTCTGCTATTTTTTATGGTTTTTGTGAAGAAATTGTGAAAGTATTCATGAACGATTTCTCCGTCTATGGGACTTCTTTTGATAACTGTTTGCACAATCTTGATAAAGTTCTACAGAGATGTGAGGAAACTAATCTTGTTCTTAATTGGGAGAAATGCCACTTTATGGTAAATGAAGAAATTGTTCTTGGACATAAAATTTCTCAAAGAGGTATTGAAGTTGACAGAGCTGAAGTTGAAGCAGTTGAGAAAAATGCCCTGTCCCAGGGATGTCAAAGGTATTTGTAGTGTTCTTGGTCATGCTGGTTTCTATAGGAGGTTTATTAAAGATTTCTCTAAAATATCAAAACCTTTTACTAATATCCTCCAAAAAGATGTACCTATTTTTTTATGATGATTGGAAAGAAGCTTTCGAGATTAACGGGTTTCGGCAAAACATTGGCACTGGAAGATGGCGACTCTCTCCCTAGGCGGTGCTCATGGCGATCCTATGGCGATCTAGGGTTATAGCCCTCTCTCTCGACAATTGTCACTCCGGCACTACGGTCCAACTCTCTCTCGCAATGTCCAAGGCCAAGTCTCTATTCTCTCCTTCATGTTGGCGTTGGAGGGCTCTCTTTTCCGCTAATCTCGATCTAAAGGTCAACCCCATCTACGTGGGATTTATTCTTCTGGATCTGAAAGACAAGAAAAGTCAACTTGTCGATCAAGCAGGCTTTGTGCTTGATCAACGTTCTCTCAAGGTACGTGAAAATGTCCACCCGGGATCTGAGATCTATTTTGCTTGTCATCGTGCCAAGGTACAGGATCACTTGGTTACTCGCAATGGTTCTCTGCTGGATCACTCTAATGCTATTGTCCCATTATTGGATGTTAATTCATTGGTCCCGCTGTTGGATCAGAATCCAATTGATCCGTCTGTGGGCTTGGTCCATGCTGCTAGGGTTTTAGACCTAGATTTTTCTAGAGGTTTAGCATTGGCTAAAGAAGTCTGATTGCTTTTCTGATCGGATCTTCATGCCTCTAAGAAGTAAGGTGCTTTTAAATTGGTGGTCTCTTTTGGACGTGCCTCTTTTAAGATTGATGAGGACACCGTAGCTTTGACTCTTGAGGCAGCTATTGGTGGGTTTTGTGGTTCTCTAAATGTTAAATGCCTTCATGATCGGGTCTTCTCATTTGAAGTCTCTTCCAAGGAGGTTGGTTATCATATTATGAGAATTAAATGGTCTAAATGCTTCCACTTCAAGTGTTACTTTCATCTATGGAGTTTTGGTGGTCCTAATTGGATTTCTGAATTAAAGAAGTGGAATGATGGACAAGATAAGGAGTGGACTTTGGTCTCTAGAAAAAAGAAAAAGTTTATTAACAAACAGTACATCCCAAGGAATCATTTGGTTAAGCATAAGCCAATCATTAATCTAAACAAGTACTCTGATGGTTCTTCTACGGATGTCGTGGTTAATGATATTAATTTTTTCCCTCCTGCCATTAAGTTTGGCTCTTTTGAGCCAGGATTTTCTATTGCTAATATTGTGAAGGAACCTATTTATGTGGCTCCTGTACCTGTTTGTTCCACCTTGGATTATGGTTTTGCCAAATTAATTGATAAGATGGCGGCCCATGTTTGGCCCTGTTCTAATTTTCTCTCGGCTAAACATGTAACTGAAGCTTGTACGGGCCGGATTCGGTGTTGGTCTTGCTCACGTTCGGGACATATCCGCAAAAACTGCCCGGGAATTAATGGAACTCATCGATGGGTAGTAAAAGCGGCGGCAGTTAGAAACGAGGAGTCCCCTTCATCTTTTCTATGCCCTGCTCCTGCAACTATTCCACGAAAACCCTCGTCGGAGTCTCCGCCATATCGGAACCACCAGCATTGTCGATGGCGAACTTCCCCTGCGATCCCACCAGGTTCCTCCCAGCGGGGATGCACATCCTGGAACCTTGGGAGGACGAGGAACACCCCGCTCGTGTTTACATCACTTCCTCATCGGCTCCAGTCAGGCGCCACGAATCTTGGGCTATTGCTCAGCTGGACCCTCGGCCACCAGTCGAAGAGATTGATGATGCCCTGAAGTTGATCGTTGATCACATCTTCCAAGAGCATAACCTGCAAGTAATCTCCTTCTCAGAAAGTGCAGTTGGAGTCGGACTGTTTCGCTTGGCAGATCAGGTCGCTACAGATATATTAATCAGTTCGGTTGCAACTCTCTTTGCTGGTGGCAGAATTCTTTCG
>JAPCYS010002459.1:0-41644 GCA_028641055.1 Alopecurus myosuroides | reverse complement strand
TGCATTATAAAATAAATTAAACAGTTGTGTAATTCAAATAGAGGCTATAACACAATGACAGAAAGTTTCTGTTATGAAAATGTTTTATGAAATTCACATTTGTTCTCTCTGGTTATAGGGCTTAAGGACAAAGCAAAATCAATTGGTTTCACTCAATTATATATTTTGAAACTGATTTTATAAGCAAAACAATGCAATACATGGTTCTGCAGTTTTCATTATTTTGCACGATGCAAACATAATATTTTATTTCACTACTGTATTCTACACGATTTTCTGAATCCGAGGATATAAAGATCATTGGATTTGGCTTCGTAGAACTAAAGATATGAATTTTAGAAGTTCCTACATGTTTCTGTCCAAAATCCGAAAATTTATAAATAGGTTGATAAATGGCAAGATTCCATTGGATGGTATCACTTCACTGACTACTCTATTCTGACTCCTGATTCTATGATGGACATAAAAAAAAAAAGACATCACTAGCTCACCATGAGTCGTATGAAAAATATGGGTGGAACTACGCTCCGCTTGGTGTCGACATAGGGATAATCGGGTGAGCTATCTATTGCAACAACCTTGATTTTGTCCGTGCACGTCGTGCCCTTTTTGCATCTAGTAATAATACATCAGCTTACTGGTTGTCCACGTAAATAGATGTTATACATGAATAGGCATGAGTAGGTTCGGCTCATATAAAGGCATATAGACAACATAATCAACTTGTGCGTACTAGTACCTCTAGCTGAAACTTTGAATCGATTGGACTAGTCACATACCGTCTTGTGGGATTACTTCATCGGTACGGGTGTACGACGGTCCGAATTAGACGTAGGAAAGTACTTGGCCGCGGCTTCAGGTCAACACTCGTTGCTCCTTGAAGAGACTTGTCGGCTGCGTCTACGGCTTGCTCTGGCGTGGAGTCGGTCGACAGAAAACTGTGGACGGAGACGGAGGCGAGGCGGTCTACAACGAAGATATGACGTACAAACATGTCCTGGAGATAAGTATAACCAAAAGAAGTTATATGGTGAGAGAGATTTGGCCAGGAATGTCACATAGAAGCCGTACCAGCCCGATGAACTCACCATGGATGGCATGACTTCGCCGGCGGCTCGACCAACAGCAACGAAACAAGGCACCACTATGTCCTGGAGGTAGGCCTTCATGAGGAGAGTTTACTGGTGCAAGGAATTGTCGAGGAGGTCATGGTGGAGATCAAGATCTGATGTTGAACTCGAGTTTTGGACACAAATGGGCACATACGGTACGGGCTGTACAGGGATTGTTTGGGAAAAGTTTGAGAACAAAAAAGTGGGAGGAGGAAGAGGGGAACGCAGTAGACAACATGTTTCGGCTTCTTATGGTGTGAGGAGGGAGATCCGGAGATCAATGCCGACCAGCGGCATTCGGTTCACCGAGTCGACCAGGATGAATAAGGCACTGAAATCGGACTTTAATTGCCTGAATGAAACCGTGATTCAATGGGGAGCAGTTTTAGTTTTGATTGTAATTCATTTCGAGGTATTGAATGTCCTAGAGGAGGAGGAGATACAGACATGGATGTAACGTACAGATTTCCTCTGTACCTGCTAGCGAGGAGGAGGACGACATGGTCGCTTGGATGGGCCAGGATTCGGCCCAGTTTGGGTCGTTCGGCCTCTTTTTTTTTTCCTTTGCTATTTTATATAGTTTTTTTTATCTTTTATTTTAATTATCCAATTGAGCTCAAACTAATTTCTAAAGAGTTGGAAAACCAAAACCTATCAACAGAAAACATTTGTGTGTTCCTTTTAACACATTTCAAAAACTAAAATATTGAAATGTTTGTATAAATTTTAGCTGACACTCTATGTCAAATTTAAAATTGAAGAATAAGAAAATATATTAATCGTATTTAGGTGCCTAATAAAATCTTGTAGAATCATTTTATCGTTCAAAGCATTGATGAATAATTTAATATCTCATATAAAATACTTTTGGGGTTATAAAGTATTTTTAATGCTAGAAATAACCAAGGATCAAAATACCCAATTTATAAAGTTCAAAGCATTCTTTTCACAAACAAATATTTGAATAAAACAAATATATGAAATATGTATAGCTTTAAATAACTTGAATTTACTTTGTAAAATATTTTATTAGGGATAACTTTCCAAGTTTATGAAATATAGGATTATTTAGATATCAATCCAAGTATCTTGGCATAAGTTATAAAATTTGTTTTGTGATTTGATTTTTTTAGGATTTCGGTGACTTGTATTAACAAGAAAACAAAAGTTTAAATTTTTAGTGATTTTTGGACTTTGCAAAAATCAGGGATGTTACAACTTGCAGTGTATTTGGTAAGTTTGCTCCATGTGCATCATATTTATGTCCTGCTTTCCGGTTCATGATCTCCTTTGCCTAGTTATAATAATCCGGTTTCTAAAAAAAGTGTTCTTGTAATTGGCAGGCAGAATGCATGGTAATAACCTCCAGCTTCCTGACATGAAATTGAAGGCTCTATTCACCTTGATCCGACAACTATATGTTGGAGGAGGGGAATGCATTAAGGACGCCAGGAACTGGGAGAACGCCCCAAAGAGACTTCATGAGATGATGGTGGAACTAACTCAAGTTCCACAATGGAGTGAAGAACATAAAATTTTAGCCTGTCATCGTGGAGCCATCAAGGTCATGTCCCGGGCCAAAGCATATCACCCGGAAATGAATCCGGATCTCCTTGTTAAAGGCTTCACAGAGTATCGGGCAGACATGACCAAGTATGAGTGGAAAGATTTTGCCAAGATTTCAAAGGAGTGCTGGTTCCAAGCTTGCTCTATTGCAGAAAAAGTAAAGCTGAAGGAACTCTGTCTGGGTTATACTTCCTCAGGTGAGCGCAAAATGGCTTTCTCGCCTCAAGTTGTAGCTGTCGTCCGCCAGGCTCCGCAAAAGAGCCGGATTTCCGTAGCCTCTTTATCTGGTGTGCCTCAATCTATTACTCCTTTGGTTTCTGATCTACCGCGTCCTTTATATGAACCGGAGGATACCAATGATGCTTTGGCTCAGCTGGAGTGGAAGTACGTTTCTGCCGCTGATCTTGAAGAACCAAAAAATGTCCAAGTTGATGATGAAGATCACCCGGAAGCTCAAGACCCGGATTCTGACGCCGGGTTAAGCGATACCCAACAGAAGGGAAAATCCGTTGCAGAATGAACATTTGGTTCATGCGATAATAACTCAACCCTGATGGGTTTGTAATAGGCTAGATAAACTGCTTTATTTCTAGCTCTATTTTTTGAAAGTGCGCATGTGCACTTATGATACATTTGGTATGTAATAACTCGGTTTTCTTGCTAAGTTATGCAAAAAAAATCTAGGTTACCTCTTATTTGCAACATCTTTGATTTGTGTTCGAAAATTTTCTTAACTTGGTTTTTCTTTGCTATCTAGCTCAGCCGGTTTATCGCATGACATATTCTAGTGTTTCTAACTCTGGCGAGTTCAGGGTCATAGTAACCTGTTTTTGCCGGGTTACAACATGATTGACTCGCCCAGGTTAAACATCTAGGCCATAAAATTGCGTGTAACCACTAACTGACAGGCAAGTATAACCAATATAGTTTGGCATACGTCAGATTCTTGAGCTATAGATTGTGCTCTAGCATCAGCCCCCAAGTAATCATATATGAAAAAACTTAACTCCCTGTAACAATGATAATTTTCTGGAACAAATCTCAATAACTTAGATTTGCCAAGTCTGACCTTTATTGCAAATATAACATAGTGATTACAATGACCCTATGTATAATATGGTCTCAACTGGGCTATGTTCCATGGTCTTCCAGTTTCTTCCTCAGATGTTCGCGATTTATCAACATCACGCATATTAGTGAGGTAATATGATCCATTGTGTAGGTTCTTGCTTACTACAAACGGTCCTTCACAGGGTGGACTTAGCTTGTGCATCCCATCCTTTTTCTGGATCAGACGTAACACTAAGTCCCCTTCCTGAAAACTTCGAGTTTTAACCCTGCGGCTATGATAGCGACGCAAGTCATGCTGGTATATGGCTGACCTGGATGCTGCAAGGTCGCGTGCTTCTTCCAAAGCATCAAGCGAGTCTTGACGAACTATCTCATTCTGGGTTTCCACATAAGCAGCTACTCTTGGTGAATCATGACAAATATCACTTGGTAAAACTGCCTCAACTCCATAAACCAGAAAAAACGGTGTGTAACCTGTTGATCTATTTGGGGTAATTCTTATGCTCCATAAAATAGCAGGCAACTCTTCAACCCAACAACCAACAGTCTTTTCTAATGGGAACTGGAGAGTAGGTTTGATACCTTTTAACAATTCTTGGTTAGCTCGCTCTGCTTGTCCATTAGACTGTGGATGTGCCACTTAAGCAAGGTCAAGTCATATATGGTTCTGTTCACAAAACTTCTGCATTGCTCCTTCTGACAAAATTGTCCCATTGTCTGTTATAATGCTATGTGGGTAACCAAACCTGGAAATCAGTTTTTCAATAACTTGACAGTTGTAACCGCGTCACATTTACTGATTGGTTCTGCTTCTACCCACTTTGTAAACTTCTCAACTACTACCAATAGATGAGTCTTTTTATCAGACGACTTTTTGAAAGGTCCCAGCATGTCAAGCCCCCAGACTGCAAATGGCCAGGTTATGGGAATCATGCGCAGATCCTGAGCTGGCATGTGATCCGGCCTTGCATATCTCTGACACCCTTCGCATGTTCTCACTATTTGTTCTGCATCAGCATTGGCAGTTAACCAGAAAAATCCATGCCTAAAATCCTTATTGACCAAAGATCTGGAACTTGCGTGGTGGCCACAATCTCCTGAGTGGATTTCCTTCAAAATCTGACACCCTTCTTCCGGAGAAACACATCTCTGAAAAATTCTAGTCGTGCTTCGCTTGTATAACTCACCATTGATAATTGTATATGACTTCTACCTTCTTATAACCTGACGAGCGATAACCTCATTCTGCGGGAGCTCGCCCCTCATAAGATACGCCAGATATGGTTCAGTCCACTCTGGGATTGTATGTAGAGCAGCTACCAATTCTGATTCAGGATCTGTATTTGCGAGGTCTTCCTCTGTTGGAACTTTAACTGATGGGCTATGAATTTCACCCAGAAAAAACGTTGGGTGGAACTTGTTTTTTTAGAACCTAGACGAGACAGTGCATCAACTGCTTCGTTGAGACGTCGACCAATATGATCAACTTGATATCCTTGGAAATGTCCACCTAGCTGGGTAACTGCTCGCCTATAGGCTTCCATAACTGGGTCTTTAGAATCTCATATTCCTGTAACTTGTTGAGAAACAAGGTCTGAATCACCCAACCATCGAATTCGGGTTATACTCATCTCTTTCGCAATTCGAAGTCGATGAAGTAAAGCCTCATATTCTGCTGCATTATTAGTGCATGTAAATGAAATTTGTAAGACATATCAAAACTTATCACCTCTTGGGGATGTTAAGACCACACCAGCTCCTGAACCTTCCAGTTGTCGTGACCCAACGAAATGCATAGTCCAATATTTAGTGTCTGGCTTATCTGGCAGTACCTGTAATTGTGTCTAGTCGTTTATGAACTCGATAAGGGCTTGAGACTTTATTGCGGTCCTTGGCTCATATTTGATATGATATGGCCCCATATCAACATCCCACTTTGTAACTCTCCCGGTTGCTTCTCTATTCTGAATAATATGGGACAAAGGTGCTGAACCTGAAAATAATGTTTCAATTTACGACTAGCCATGAACACGCCGAAGACCAGTTTCTACCAGTGCGGGTAACGCTGCTTTGACTCTGTCAAGACCTGGCTCACATAGTAAACCGCCCGTGGACGAAACCTTCTTTTCCTTCCAGTTTATGTTCTACAACCATGACTGCACTTACAGCCCTGTTGTTGGCCGCAATATATAATAACATGGGCTCTTTCTTCTCGGGTTCAGCCAGTATAGGTGCGTTGGAAAGTTGTTTTTTCAAGGCCTCCATTGCCTCATAAGCTTCTTGATTCTACACAAAGTGTCAATTTTCTTTAAGAGACGGTATAAAGATATGGCTTTTTCGCCCAGTCTACTTATAAACCGGCTCAGGGCAGCAATGCAACCTGTCAACTTCTGAACGTCCTTCAGGCAAACCGATTTTTTCAGGTTATGTATGGCCTGAATTTTTTCCGGGTTTGCTTCAATTCCTCTCTCTAAAATAATGAAACCCAGTAATTTTCCAGCTAGTACTCAAAAAACACATTTTGTTGGATTGAGCTTCATCTGATATCTGCGTAAGCTGGCGAACATTTCCTCCAGGTCTAAGATCAAGGTGTCACCTTTTTGATATTTGACCACTATGTCATCCACATAAGTGTGCACGTTTCGTCCGATCTGGCTTTCCAAACAATTCTAGATACACCTTTGAGAAGTTGCTCCTGCATTTTTTCAGTCCAAAGGGCATTGACGTATAAACAATGCTCCAAAGGGTGTAATGAATGAGGTCTTGTCTTGATCCTCTTCCTTCATTTTAATTTGATGATAACCTGAGTAAGAATCCATTAAACATATCAGTTCGCAACCATCCGTAGAGTCTATAATCTGATCGATACGGGGTAAGGCGAACGGATCTTTAGGACATGCTTTGTTCAATTATGCGTAATCTATGCATATTCTCCAGGTTCCGTTTTTCTTTAGGACGAGAACTGGATTGGCTAACCTACTATGAACCCTTCTGCGTGAAGCCTAGCTATCTCCTCTGCGATTTCTTTCCTCCTCTCACGGCGGAGGAACTGATCAAATATCCCCGAAAAGTTCCATAGCCCCCGTCGTCGTCAACCCTAGATCACGGAAGTTCTGAAGCTGTCTCCCGGCACCCTGCCGGAGAGGAGATCATCACCGGAGGCATCTACATCACCATTCCTGCCTCCGGAGTGATGCGTGAGTAGTTCATCCTTGGGCTACGGGTCCATAGCAGTAGCTAGATGGTTGTCATCTCCTCCTATGCCTCAATGTTTAGATCTCGTGAGCTGCCTAACATGATCGAGATTGATCTTATGTAACTCTATGTGCTGTGTTTGCTGGGATCCGATGAATATTGAACTTATGCCAAGTTGATTATAGTCTTTATTGCATATGCTATTTGTGATCTTTCATGCTTTCCGTTGCTAGTGGTTGCTCTGGCCAAGTAGTTGCTAGTGACTCCAAGAGGGAGTATTTATGCTCGATAGTGGGTTCATGCCCCCTTTTCGTCTGTGCTCGAGTGACATAAACGTGACGGGGGAGGATGTGCTGTTTCCACTAGGGAGAAAACAGCGGTGTGAGTGCCCACGTGTACAATCATTGCTTAGATTACACGCATTGCTTAATGCGATTATCTGTTGCTTGCAACTTAATACCTAAGGGGGTTCGGATGATAACCTGATGGTGGATTATTAGTCATAGATGCAGTTGGATTATGGTATATGTATATTGTTGTAATGCCCGCACTAAATATCATAGTAGTCATCATGTCATGAATGTGCACTACGGTGCAACCTTTATTTGTCAATTGCCTAGTTGTAATTTGTTCACCGAGCATGCTATCTTTTATGGAGAGACACTACTAGTGAACCTATGAGCCCCAGTTCATTTTTCTACACTGTTAAACAAACCTCTACAATTTCCTGCTTTTCTTTACTTACTGCAAGCATAACACCATTTTCCACACTATACGTCTAATCTTTGTTTTCAGCAAGACCGGTGAGATTGACAACCTCACTATACCGTTGGGACAAGTATTTTGGTTGTGTTGTGTGCAGGTTCCGCGTTGTTGCTGACACCGGTGAGGCGCATCACCACCGTCAGTGGCATCAACCTTCCGAAGATCCTCTTTCTCCTACTGGATTGATAACCTTGGTTCTTAACTAAGGGGAAATTCCTACCGCTGTGCTCATGACACCCTTCTCTTGGGGTTACCAACACGCTTTGCCAGCATCAAACACTCACAGTAAAAGTTTCGCTTACCAATTCCACTTACCAATAGCGCTTCACTCCTCCGGCAATGGCGCCAGAAAATAGTCTTGATGACCCACAAGTATAGGAGGTGTATCGTAGTACTTTCGGCAAATAATAGTGTCGAACGCAACGAGGAGCAGAAGGTGTTGACAAGCAGGTTGGATAGATGATTTACTCTAAACACTAGCAAACAGGTTTTTAATGGATTTTGATATAGGAGATAAATAAAGTGCGAGTAAATAAAAGACATTAAATAATTGCAACTAGTCCTTTTTAGAGCAAAGGACAAGCCGGTTGGTCTACTTATGATTACCAAACGTTCTCGAGGACACATGGGAACTTCATCAAGCGCTTTTGTTTCATACAGTTGATTAATATTTATTGTTTTCATATGTGTGGGTGAACCTATGCTAATGCACCGCTCAACTAGGACTAATACATACTTGTGATTATACCCCTTGCAAGCATCCGCAACTACAAGAAAGTAATTAAGATAAATCTAACCACAACTTTAAACTCTAGGATACTACACTCCCTCGTGCATCGGTTTCCTAACGGGGGTTTAGGTTTCTAACTCCGGCAACTCCACAATTAGTAGCCAAATACACAATGCATCCCTCTAGGCCCATAAAGGTGAAGTGTCATGTAGTCGACGTTCACATGACACCAATAGACGAATAACACCAAAACTTAAATATCAAACCATTAGATAATGCTTCAACATAATTCCACTACTAACATCTTGACTTCTCTGATGTCCTCAAGAACTAAACGAACTACTCACAAGACATCATATGGATCATGATCAGAGGTGATATAATGATAAATAACAATCTGGTCATAAAGTGCAAACACCGATAAATCTCGTAAGCATCAACTACTAACAAGTAATCGACACCGGGAGAGAGATCTAGTGGAAACAACAATATAGAACCCTAATTGTTACAGCGAAACGAAGATGGATGGTGAGGGTGATGGTGCTGGTGGTGAGGACGAGGACGATGATGATCTCTATGATGCCCGGACCGTTGACGGTGATGATGGCAATGATTTCCCCTCTTCGGGGGGGGGGGGGGGGTGGGGGATTTCCCCGGCAGATTTCTCCATGCCGGAGAGCTTCTCTCTATGTTGTTTTCCGCCCCGAGGAGGCGGCGGAATATTTCCTTGATGGTTCTGTAGGTCTTAGGGTTCCCTCGGGATGAAGAACGCGAAAGGAGGTGGGCTAGGGTGGCCACACTACCCCAAGGCGTGTCCGGGGGGGGGGGGGGGCGCCGCCTAGTGGTGTAGGCCCCTGATGGCCCCCCTCCGGCTCTCCTCGTGGATGGCTCCCTCTTGTGGACTTCTAAGACTCCTCCGATGCCCCGCTTGTTCTTCTTCTGATCTTCTGAAATAGGGTATCTTGACGGTGCTTTTTTCCATCAGATTTTTGGTCCCGGTGATTATTCTCCAATAATTATCAAACATGAAAAATAAGATGAAATAACATAAGTAATGCATCATAACATGAAATATATCAATGAATAACAAAAAAATTAAGATATAAAATAGTGATGAAAAATGGACGTATAAGGAACATCCTCCCGCTCCGGCTGTTGCCGTTGCCGCCGCTGCGCCCCATCCGTGACGAGCCACGCCGCCGTGGAGCCCCAGGAACTGTCATCTACGATCAGCCACACGGCGCACCCCTCCCCACCACCACTCCCCATCTCGGGTCCGCCTTTTTCTCCGCCCCCGCCGCCGGAGCCGCAGCCGCGCGCCACTGTCAAGGAGGAGGGAACCGCGCGCCACCGTCAAGGAGGAGCCGCAGGCAGACGGCCTGTACAACATGTCGTCATTGTTGCGTGACCCGATGGATGGTGAGTGCCCCGCCTCCTTGCTGCCATGGCCAATTTGGTGGCCACGTTGGATCAGGAGGCGCCGGGGTGGCTGCCGATGATGCACTCCACGGTGGTGCACGCATCCGAGACCGTGACGATTGCAGCAGTGCCGCCATGGCCACTTCAGCACCCGCACCACTCGCGCCGACCCCTCCTCCAGCCATGCTGGCGCATCCTCCTCCAAAGTCGTCAATCTCGACGTAAGCGACAACGACGACGACTCGTTCGACTGGAGCGGCGATGACGAGTGGCTAGGGTTAGGGTTTAGCCGCGCCCGAGGGAAAATTACATTCAAATTATGCAAAATAGTTTTGAATTTGAATGTAATTTGCAAATTATCAATAAATTTTGTGTTCAAGTTCTTTTGGTTATTTTTATTTTAGGGGTGCCACTGTGGTACTCTCCCATCAAATTTGCGGACACAGGTCCGGCACCCCCCAAAGGGGGTCCAATTGGGGGGGTGCTGGACACAATTTAAATGGGTGCCGATGAAGATGCTCTAATTCTACTACAAAGAGAGAGGGGTTTGAGAGTGTCTCAAGGGTTTGGGGGTCGATTTATAGGTGGAGAAAGGAGATACTTGTAACGACCCAAATTTGACACTCCAAAATTTGAGCCAAGTTTTTATTTTTGCATTCCATCATGCATCATGGCATCAATATTAACTTGCTAAAAAGAAATAAAGCAATTTGGAAAAACATTAAAATGAGGCAAATCCAACTTCCAAATTCAATGCAATTGTTCATAATGGCAAAAAAAAAATATTCTTGAGCTTTCGTACTTGTCAAGTTCCAAGAATTAAAATCATAGTTTTACAACTATAATGAAATGTCGAATGTTTTATAAAAGGAGAGGCATTCAAAATTGGCTTCATTCAATTTGATTTCAAATGACTTAAAAAAATCTTTCAAAATTCCAGGAGAGAAGTATGGATTGCTTATCCATGTTGTTTGGAGCCTCTATATATATTTTGGTAAAGTTTGAAAGGAGAAAACAAATGCCACAATGTATTAAATGGATAAGAATTTTTTTTACTATAACTCAATTAAGATTATTTTTGAGTAAATTTTGTGGCCAAAAAATCATTTTGAGCTTACTAATGTGTTAAGTAAGTGATACTTGTTCAAAATATGAAATTTTCAAAGTCAATTATTTTACTAAATTAAATTAATGAAAAATTTAACAAAAAATCCTTAAATCAAATTTAAGCAACTTGTTCTCGAAATTTTCTCTAAATGACATGAAAATTTTACCACACCCTCTTCATGCCAAATAAGAATTTATACTCCCTAAATTAGACGTTTAAGTGCCTCAATTAGATGTTTAAAGAAAGGTCCAGGGAAGAAACCATAAGGAAGAAAAAAGGCAGGGGGTGTTCTGCAAAACATCGTCCTCTTCCTGTAGAGAATAGTGCAGAGACATGGCGACAACCACTGTGCCCACTCGCCCATACCATCCTATGCCGCACGGGATAATGAGGAGATCCCCCACGATGCCCTGCTCCTCTTCTCTTTCCCTCACATGCTCCCTCTCGCTCTGTAAATCCCCACTGGGCCAAAACCCTAGCTCGAGCCGCTGTGCTCGTCGCCGCCAAACGAAGCCACCCCGCGTAGATCAAAGATCACCACGAGGAGCACCGTGACCTCCTCTTCCTCCCTGTGCGAGCAGTCGATCCGGGACCACCGGAATCGCCGGCACCGTCCGTTTCTTCCCCGGCCCCGACGCAACTCCGAAGAGCTCATGCCGCCGTCTTCGTCCTCCTCGGTCTCCGACGGTTGCTTCTACACGACTAGGGTGAGAGCGCCATCCTTCAAGACCCCTTCCTTCCCTTCCCCATGCTCTGTATCGTCTTGTCGACGGTAGCTGTTGAGGGCCGCCGCAGTAGGTCGTCGTCGGTGTCTCTCCGACGACCATTAGGTAGCGGCGCCACCACCTTCATGCTCGCCTCGCCGGGTAGATGCTAGCGGTCTTCGTTAGATCAGGTGAGCGCCAGTTTTATTGCGCCGTGGACGACAGAGCGTCAGCGCTGACGAGTGACATCAGCGTGACATCACCGCGTGGGCTCTGACCCGGTCAAACTTGGCCAGTGGGGCCGCGCGCGACGTGGCGTCCTGACCTGTCGCGACGCCACCCCGTGAATGGGTGTGGCTAGCCAGGCTTTGGTGAAAAACGTTTCGCGAGGTTTTCTGTGAAAAAAAGTGAAAAAAAGAAAAATAGATTCAAATATTTACTTGTAAAATCCCTAACAATTCAAAAAATGGTCTATTTGAGTCAGTTTAAATTTCTTTGGATTCACGCTGAAGAGTTCTATCTGTTTGTATCACTTAGGCATATTTTTTATGTTATAAAGTTTGCAATTATTAAGTAATTAAAGAAATGGCTTAATGAATTTGAAACTTTGGAAAATCATAACTTTTGTTCTGTAATTCTAATATGAGTGTTTAAGGTGTCAAAATGTTCTTCTTAACAAACTCTACACATCCATATTTAATTTTGTCACATTTGAACACTTTAATGCCTCTGTTTCATTAAAATACCCATTTGGCAGATTTAAAACCAAATTTGAATAACTCATATTTTTAAAATAACTATCCAAAAATTATGATTTACATATCAAAATGTTGAGCATGTCATAAACTTTCTGTTTATGTAATTTTCCAAGCATGACTAAATAATTTTTAGTTCTGGTTATCTTAAACTTGCGAGCTTGGTCAAATTGAAACAAATTTGGTAAATTATAAAAACGTCTATAATTCACCAAAATTATTCATGACATGCCAACAGGTCTAAATTAGGCTATTTATCTAACAGAACCATAGGTGACCATGTTGGATGCCTTTCTTGTAAATTAAAAGGCATTACATTGTGGGACTTATTTAAAATCACACTATGGTATTTTTCACCATTTCATTCTTGTTATTAAGAATTATAAATGAATTACTACATGTTAACATCATTTTCATGCATATTTCAATTGTATCCTAGTACTGGTCTTTAAAGAAAACAACAATAGATCATTAAGATAAATATGGGTGTTATTCCAAATAATTCCTAAATAAAATGTGGAGCCCCATTTAAATTGTTGCTCCTAGTTATTAATTATTTAGATGCATTAACTTGTCATGTCATCAAGAGTGTGCATTGCACTTGTATGTATCCATGTTATTTATTATTCCTTTTATGTTATTTTTTGTGCATCGGTAGATCAAGAAGTCGAGGTTCCACCACAATGCCTTGATGAGCCTTACTATCAACCCCAACAACAAGGCAAGCGTAGATCCCCTACTTGAGCATTCTGCAATCCTATGTTTTCCCTCAAATATTTTATCCACTATAATATTGCATTCAAGTCAAATGCCAATTTATTAGAGAATCCTAGTAGTTGCATTTTGTTCCGGATACCATTACATGTTTCCCTTCCTATTATCCATAGGATTGTTGTGTTGGCCGAGATACTACTATATGCTACTTATTTGCTTAGCCATGCTTAGTTGAGTGCTTGGTCCGATGGATGGATCATGGTTGAAAATATTATGGCATGTTCGGATGTGTTGGAGACAAGTGGTCTTCAATTAAAATGCTAATAGGTGTGGATGAGTTGCCATCGGTGAATGATGGTGTTTCTCCTTGTTCATGCCCCTAGGAGCGAGTTATCACCTTCGAGCCAAGACTGAGCATGCTTCCATCGACGGGACATATGGAATCCCTAACTACCGACTAACTTGTGAAGGTCTAGCCAACGGTCCTCTAGTTTGAGATTTCCATTTGCGTGTGCGCGAAAGATGGAAGAGTTGTGAATGAAGATGGTGTGCGTGTTAGGGTAGCCGAGGTCCCAGGTGTTGGAGGCACCGAACCAGGATCGGAGTACACCGACGACCCTTGGGATAGATTCATGCAAGCTAAAGATTATAACCGCGCCCACTCTGCCATCTTCCAAGGACAAGGACTAATGTACATGAAAGGAGCCGGACGGTACCGGTGGGTAAAGTGTATGCCCTCCGGGTATATACCTTTGGAAAGTAGTACACCCCTGCAGGGTTAAATATTTTCGAGAAGTCGTGCTCGTGGTTATGGACGACTTGGTGACGCATTCAGAGACCATAGATAACTTGAACAGAAAAATCTAAGCAGACACGTGCGATGCTGGATTGGTGGATTCAATGATCAGAAGTTGAAGAAGTGTTGCAATTTCTATCTCAAAACCTTCTGATTAGATGTTGCCCAATTGGGTCTTTTAAAAGAAAACTAGCTGTGTGCAAAAATAACTAAAAAAGCCTTGATAAAGCATCATTCGAGCTAGTATCTCTAGTAACCTTGCGAGTACCTCTTGTACCCACCCTTGATTTGTTGAATCTTTATTTATTCCAGCAGAGGGCTTCCCAGAAGTCGAAGGTGGTTTCTTCGTGGACGTCGACGAGTAGTTTGGGTTTTCCAGGTGGCACCCTAGGGTGGTTAGGAGAAAGCTGGCGATGACTTGTTTATCTGTAGGCCTCTGATAACCCACAAGTATAGGGGGTGTATCGTAGTACTTTCGATAAATAAGAGTGTCGAACCCAACGAGGAGCAAAAGGTGTTGACAAGCTGGTTAGATAGAGGATTCACTGTAAACACTAGCAAACATGATTTTGGTGGTTTTTTATATAGCAGATAAATAAGGTGCGGGTAAATAAAAGATAGTAATAATAATTGCAGCGAGTGGCCCAATCCTTTCTAGAGCAAAGGACAAGCTGGTTGGTTTACTTATGATGACCAAACGTTCTCGAGGACACATGGGAACTTCGTCAAGCGCTTTCGTTTCATACGGTTGATTATATTTATTGTTTTGATAGGTGTTGTGTGGGTGAACCTATGTTAATGCACTAACCAACTAGGATCCTACACTCCCTCGTGCATTGGTTTCCTAACTGGGGTTTATGTTTCTGTCACTCTGGCAACACCACAATTAGTAGCCAAATACACAATGTGTCGAGACATCGTAGTAGAATTCATAGACGGGGGTGCCATGAGACTACTGATAGAGATTGTGGGGGACGTGATCGTATGACGAACAATGACACCAGGGTTTTACCCAGGTTCGGTACGTCGCAACTAGGCAGTGTTCCTACTCCTGCAATCTCACTAAATCAGAGCTGAAGCCTGAAGTATACAAAGTACATTGTGAGTTAGGTTTAGCTACTCGACAAGGATCAACCTCTCGGCGAGTTAGCTTCTAGCTTATTGTCTATCTTGTTCTTCTCTCCCGTCCGGCTTTATATAATAGCCGGATTAGGGCTTACAGAAAAGGAAACCTAGAAGACTACAGTAAGTCCTAACTTGGAAGGCAAGAATCCGCCTTCTACTCCAAGCCGTACCACGTGGGCCGTGGTCCGGGTTCTTCTAGAATCCGGCTTCTATGCGTCAGCCTACTGGGCCGCCTAATGGACCGTAATCCATTACCATTCAGGACACCCTGGTAATCCGGCACTTTAGGACACCATCTGATATACCCCTAATTGGTATATATCTGACAGTAGCCCCCAGGAAGGATTAAAACTCGGAATCGTCGTCTTTCGTCAAATTGCATTCTTTCCAGAAATGTTGGCTCTTCGTCTTGATTCTTCTTTTCCTTCAAATCATGCTTTAACACGAAACTCGGATTTCGGGAAATCCGGCGTTTTCTTCAACGAGCCTTCGTGGAGAAGGAACTTCCTACGTCAGCGATGAAATCGTGCTGACATCAGGGACGTTTGGGTTTTCGCGTGTGAAACCCTGAAATGTCTCTCTGACAGATTCTCACGAGAAACGAGGAGATAGCCATTATCACATGTCGATTCATTCCCCGGATTTTCCGACGTGTGACACGCGTTGATCATCCAACGGTCAAAAGTGTCGTTAGCGCGCATCGTAAAGAATTTCCGGCTATAAATAGCCCATTCATCTCCTCCGGCAAACCTTCCGCCCCCTCTCACCTCCAGCTCAAGCGCCATAGCCCTCGAGCCTTAGTCCAGTGAGAACGAAACAGAGCTCGTGCTCGCGCAAGCGCCGTCCCCGGATTTCACGTCGGAGAGTTCAAGGTCCTCGTCGCGCCGCCGTGAAATGGACTCACCACGCGTGTTCCCGGAATGCTCCGTTGCCACGGAAATCGACGACATCATCAACGAAAATGGATCCATTGTTGGATTCGCCGAGCCGTGCCACCGCCGACGTGCCGGAGAAAACTTCCGGCGGCCAGGACTGCGAGGATCTGCCTCTCGCGGCCGATAACCTGGCCGCGTCTTCTTCGACTCCGCCTCCGCCTCCGGCTCCCGAAACGGCGGAGGAAAAGCTCACTCTCGTCGGAGAGGAGCTCGCCGCCGCGGCCGTTGCAGCCACCGCCGCCGGAGCCAAGGAAGAAGGCGAATCTTCCGGCAATTGGAGCCAGAGCAACATTCCCTCCTCCCTTCTTCCGACAATGGAGAAGGAAGGGTTGATCGCGAAGGGAAAATGGCCGCATGAGGAAGAAGAGTCCGAGCCTTCGCCCAGAGCCGGGGAACGAGTTCTTCTTACCTCGCATATTGCTAGAGGTATGGGAATCCCGCCTTACGCCTATTTCCTCGAAATCCTTAGCCATTACAATATCCAACCCCACAACCTTACACCAAATTCTATTCTCTATCTAGCCGACTTCCAGGCCCTTTTTGAAGGGTATTTAGGAATAACGCCTAGATTATATTTCTGGCAATATTGCTTTGGAATTAAGCGGAACCCCTCAGAGGGCGCTCTTCCAACCTGTGGAACCATATCTTTCACCCTGCGTAGATTCAGGGAAGATTGGTTCCCGAAAATAAAAATATTGGAATCCGTCAAATTCTGGACGGGCTTCTTCTTTTATCATCAAGAAATCCCATTCCTAGGAAAGGAAACCGGGGTTCCACCTTTTGTCAACGCCGCCGCTATTCCTCAAGATAACTGGAACGCAGAAGAGGTGCAGACTTTGGCAGACGATTTGATGAAAATCAAACGGCGCATCGCCAAGCTCACTTCGTCAAAACCTCCTCTTACCGGAACATACACGGTTTTGTATTGGTTCGGATGTCGCATCCAACCTCTTGCCCATCGAACCCGGCTTCTTTGCGAATACCAGGGTCCGGAAGACAAAATGAGGGGAACGGATAAGGCTTTCTCGAAACGGGACTTCAAGAAGCGGGTTAATCAGCTTGTTGCTACCCGTGACAAATATGAAGAAAGCCTAGAAATGTATCATGGAGGGAATAAGATTCCAAAGGTATGTCCTTTTGAACTTGGACAATTTTCTCGGATTTTCGCCTTTCTCCATTTCCTTAACTTAGTCGGATATTTGGCCTTTTCCATAGTTCGATGATCTTACGGAAAAGGATCTTGCGTGTGACGCCGAACTTGACGAACTTCATGCCAAATTTTACGGTGGTCGGAAACGCAAGAGGGCGGCAACCACTAAAGAGGTGGTAAACCTTGACGGGATTCCCGTTGCTACATCCAGGTAATTCTCTGGGTATTTTGTAGATTTGTCTGCTTTTTATTTCATAGGTTGGCTTGGTTTCTCGGAATATTGATTTCTCGGATTTTCTTCTTCTTCCTTTTCCTTTAGCCTTGCTCCAACTTCTTTGAAATCAAAGAAGCTGAAGAAGCATAAGGCCACCGTCGGCAAGGGAGCACCATCTCCTGCTGCAGCTCCCCCTACCCCAGTTACTCTTGGGGGAGAAGGTCAGTCTGAAAAGCCGGAGGAATACCCATTGTCGACCAGCCAGCACATTGCATCCGAGACAGATGCGAGGGAAAGGGCGGGGCCAGATATGGGTGGTCCTTCTCGTATACCTGAGGAGGAGCCCATTCCCACATTTAACATAGAATTCAAGGCAAAAGAGGAACCCTTCGACGAACTCGGATATATTCGTCCAGGGGCTAAGAAGTTCTTCGCTCCTGCTCCTCTGATCCGTCCTTGGACGCAAGGCGGACTAATTGTAAGGAATAACTTCGTATTTTCACTTCGGCAGGTCATCCAGGACGACCTTCACCACGTTGGGATTCTTTTTGCAGAGTATGCAAAAGAATTCAATGAAAACTTGTCAGATTTGCAACAAATGAGCCAGGTAATACCTCTAGCCCCCAAGCAATAAGTCAAATGCATGCTTTTGCCTTAATGTTTTTTTTCGCTTTTATGCTTGTTCTTAACTTAAGATTTTTTTTTTGTCTCTTTTCCGTGTTTCAGCGAGCCGTTGAAAACATAAATCTGGAAGTTTTCACCAAACTTACTATCAAGAACAAGGAGGTAAAATCCCTTCTTTCGATTCTTGAGGGTAAGGAGGCGAAACTGGTATCCATTCAGCAGCAGCTGAAGGAATCAGCAGGTAAGAAATTTCTCTGCTTCCAATTGTGTAGATTTTTTCTAAGTATTTTCCCGAGTTTTCTAACTCATCTCTTTTACTTGCTTTTCAGCTTCTTTGGCGAAAGCCAAACAAGTTGCTGAAGATGTCGGCAATGCCGAGAACCTGCGCCGGGAAAACCTGGATCTTCATAAACTGAATATGAAGTTACACACTACTAGGAAAACAGCTATAGGAGTGATGATACCCGTGACGCACCAGAAATACGGCACGTCACGTCTAATAGCCGTGGCGCACCACAGTTTGGTGCGTCGCTCCTATAGCCTTACCCGCGGCGCACCAGGCGGAAGGCGCGTCGCGCCTATGTGTGGGGCCGGGGTGGCGAGCCTCCGAGGCATACCCGCGACGCACCGAGCAACTGGTGCATCACGGCTATGTGGGATAGGCGCGGCACACATGCCCGTGGTGCGTCACGGTTTAGATAGGCGTGATGCACCGTAGCTTGGTGCGCCACGGCTATGGGGAGTACAGATAGGCCACGCCGTCCCCTTTCTTTCTCTTCCCCTTCTCTCCACACGAACGGACGCGCCCTCGATCCCCTTCCTCTTGTCTCCCTCGATCTAGCGCGCTGCCCTCGATCCGTAGCCTCCCGCCGCCCCGCTCGCCATCCAGTAGCCGCCACCATCTAGGACCACGAGGAGGAGCCGCACCGCCCCTCTGATCTCCATCGACCGCGCGCTGCCGTCTAGGACCAGGAGGAGGAGCCGCACCGCCCTGTCTACATAAACCACGCGCCGCCGTCAAGGACCAGGAGGAGGAGCCGTACCGCCCCATCTCCATCGACCACGCGCCGCCGTCTAGGACCAGGAGGAGGAGCCGCACCGCCCGTCTCCACGACACGCGCCGTCGTCAAGGACCTCACCTCCAGTTCACGTCTCCTCGACAAGCGCCTCCACAGGAGAAAGGTCACCGTCGCCCTCCCCTAGTCCTCTCCCTCACCTTGTTTTGAAGTTGACATTGTCGTAGGATTTGGTTTAGTTTCAATTTCCTCCTACATTCAGTGAAACCGAGTTCGGCAATGCAATTTCAACGATATATCACCATTGCATAAAGAACATGGAGTGTCCTGTTTCTTGTTTCTGAACACTGTCATAGGGAACCAACCCAACCAGTAGAGATGATGGATTCCTCATTGCATAATGCCACGCCTTTTTGCTGTTTGCTCTGGTCCATCAAAGTACAATGAATATTCCCATTCGTTTACAAAAAGAGAGGGGATTTCATCAAACACCTAAGTCAGCTAGCTAGCCCTTTTTCGTTCTCTTGAGATTCTGGTGAAAATAGCGAGTTTCTAGAAAACGTGTCCCTTGCTCTCTGTTGGTCATGTTCTTAAGCTATAGTGCTATAATGGACTGGTCAGTGGCTCAATGATAGCAGGCCTCTGAAGTATCATGTGAGGCGTCGCTTACATTGTTGGTGCAGCTAAAGAGACAGCTGCATAATTAAGTGTAAAATAAAATATACACTGTACACATTAGAGAGTAGAATGCACCGTTTTTTCTTCAAAAGTGAGTACTAGTATATTCCTTGGCTGTCAAGTGTCAAGCCTCTTCTTCCTTTGACTCGAGAATTCAGACATCCGTGACTGTCAAGCCAGTTAATTAGCTCGATATTCCTCCTCTCTGCAGTCTGCACCATCAGCCACTATAAATCTTCATTATCTGGTTGGTTCAGTAAATTCAGCCTCAACATCGGAAGAATTATTTCGAGTCTCGACCAGATTAGAGCAAAACAAATAAGCTTAGAATCTGCAGGAACCCAAATAAAGGCATCAAATTCTAACAGGCCCCAGGGCTAATTTTGTTGCATAGTTGCTGCAAATGGTGATGATGGCTAATTTTGTTGCTGGAGAGTATATCTTTGTGTTAGGTCGTAGTCCTTATGTTATTTTGTTTCCAGAAGTTGATTTTCCAGGCCTTTATATGTTGTTGCTGGACATTATTATGGTTATTGTTGTGTAAATATTGATCAAATAATGTTTAGTGGTGAGAGTGCACCTTAGTTTGTTGTGGTTTGATTCTTGCGTGACAGCATGACTATGACAGACTAGCATTTTGATTCACATCAAAATCAGACGTATACATCAATGCATGATGAAGTAGCCAGTAGATATTTGCTTTAGTGATGAAATAGCATGATCAAATAGCATGATGAAGTAGCAAGTAGATATTTACACTCAATATCACTCAATAACATGATGTAAGCATGCATATGCTGATTTGGGAGTGGCAGCAGGCACATACAATAATTTACCTATGTTGGACAATATTTTGTTCAGCTAGTTGTCACAAGTAAAATGTTGCTTTCTTCTAACACCTGATGCTTTATACCTGATGCTTTATACCTGATGCTTTGTACCTGATGATTTATACCTGATGCTTTATACCTCTATGTCTACTTTCTTAATTTAATAGAACATGGCTTGCAAAGTATGTCGGTCCCTATGTGCCCAAGGACGATTCACCGGGTCTTCTTTTATGATTGAGCTGAACGACGGTCACCTTGATTCTTTGGTAATTAACAAACGATTCTTTTTATGTTAAGTTGCAACTTGTGTTCTTTCGTTTTACTATCCAGCTTAGATTGGTATGTTTCTTAACAAAATATTCTTTTATATTTCTTTTTTAGATTGTACCATGCAATATTCGGGAAGAGTTCAACGAGTTAGTAGGCAATAACGTGGATTTCGATGTTCACGGGACCATTTACATTCTTCGAGTGAAGAAAGAAAGAAGACCTACTTCTACGGGGAACAATTGCGGTCTATCATCGCCACCTATATTTAAGCGGAGGTGATTACATTCACTTCTCTATGGCAGGACCGCAACTCGTATCGTACTTCTGTATATGGGCGGGATTGCGAGCGAGGATGGCGGCAGTGAGGAGGAAATTGGGAACAATGAGGATGATATGGACAATGAGGATGATATGGACGAGGAGGACCCATGGAAACATGTGGTGGTTGCTCAAAGAGCCAACTTACCGAGCTTGAGAAGGACCGTGTCCTTCAGAAACTAGCCCTGATAGATAGCTACATCGGGGTCCCTTTCGTGCATCGCATCACCAACACTAATATCTCCAATGGACATGTCATGGTATGTTTCTTAACACTTTCTTTATTCCTATAGTTGCTTATGTTATATGTGGCCGGTATGTGACATTGTGCTTTTATTCTTTCTTGGAATTGTGTGTTCTAGAAAATACCTATGGCAGGTAGCGGACAGTGCTGGCATGGAGCATAAAGGTACCATTGGAGTACGCCGTGGAGAATCAGGAAATGTCACCGCAGTTCCGATCACTAGGGATAATGCTGATGGCGCGTCATCTCAACTCTCAAGCATGGAGGCAGTTCCATTCCGCAAGAGTTGGTATGGTGGCTGGCCGAGCTATTCTGATCACCATGAGGAATAGTGACATCACCAACTTGGACATGATGATGGTCATGATACATTAGCCGCTGATAGATGACGAGTTTGTTGAAATTAGAACAAAAAATCATTTCCATCTGACTAAATCCTGGATTTATTAGTAGTATGGTTGTTTTCGAGACTATGTAATATTTGTTCGAGAATATTGTTCGAGTTTGTTGAAATTAGAACAAAAAATCATTTCCATCTGACTATGTTCGAGAATATTTCTGCTATGAAACTTTATTCTGTCATTTTGCTGTCAATTGCATACTGTATTTGAGCTACTGATATTCTTCTGTATTTTGTCTACTGATATTCTTCTGTATTTGAGCTGTATATACATTGTATAAATACGGTACTGCTTATTTAAAAAAAATACAACATATTATAGCCGTGACGCACCAAAAAGGGTACCCGTGACGCACCTGAGAGGTTAGGCGTGAGCGCCTAGAGTAGCCGCGGCGCACCACGACCGTGCGTCACGGGTATAAATAGGCGTGGCGCACCAGCTAGGTGCGTCACGGCTAAACCCATAGGCGCGGCGTGATAGCCGTGACGCGCCCCGGTGCGTCACGGATAAGAAAATTGGTGCGTCACGGGTAAGCTTTTCCCTAGAAGTGACAGCAGGACCTGGAGGCCATCCAATTGGCCGTTGGCATTGCCGAGTCCAACGCCTCCAACCAAGCAGCCAAAGACAAGGACACCATCCAAGACTTGGAGAATGCCTTGAACCAGCGCTTGGAGGAAGGCGCCGAGATGGACAAAATTCTCGGTAAGTACTTTACCTTTTACCGGATTTTTCATGTTGACATCTTTCTCTGTTTTTTGCTAACACTTTTTGTGTTTTACTGAAACAGGAGATAGCCCCCAGCTTACTCGGATTGAAAAAATCCGAGCTTTTGGAAAGGTGTTCACCGCAATCAAGGCTGCGGGGATGTTGCTGGTCAACAAATGCCTTCCCGCCAGGACTGGGGAGTTCTCGGAAGTTGCAAAACTTTCGGAAGCTATGGTGGAGGTTGCGGAGTCTAGGGAGTCCATTCTGCGCTCCGCGGCGCGTGGTGGTGCACGCATGGCTCTAGGGCTCATGCGCATGCACTACCCCGACGCCAAATCTTGGCGTGTGGCGTCCGGCATCCCGCAAGGATACACGGAGGCGCAGCGGGCTGGCATCTTTGAAGCCATCAAAGGTCACGCCACCAAGATCGCCACCATGGTCAACATCTCCACCTTCTACCCGGAGTAAACTATTCCTGATATTCCCGAGGAATCCAGCAGTGAAGATGACTCGGATGCCCGAAGGATGCCTTGTCCCGGGTAGAAGATAGGAAATAGGAGCATTACTGATCTTACAATGTAAACTTATTGTAATGCTTTCTATTCCTTTGTAAAAACAAGTACTCCGCTTTTGCAGCAATTTTTATTAAGTCTTTTGCAAGTTTTCCGGGTTTATATTCCTTTATCTTCTAAGTTCTCTGGTTTATATGCTTTAACTGTCCTTAGTGTTTGAAATGGCTCGATAGTATTTTAATCTTCATGCCAAGTGACTGGGTGTAGAGCTCTGAACATACATGCATGCATTGCTCGACGGTGAATGGAGCCGTTAGGCGATTCTGAGGGCGACGCCGCGGGCGCCGAGGGTGACACCACGTCGCACTCGACTTATGTCCATCTCGGCGCGGGCACGCCATTGTGCGAGGGTGCGACGGCGATCAGATCGTCGCCGAGCTTGGTCGGCGCGGGGATTTCGGATCGGGAGGTTTCCAACGTGCGTTTTGAGGGGGGCGCGTTCGTCAGCGTGGGGTGGCCGTTTCTGGGCATTGACCACCTGCGACGACGAGGAGTCGGGGTCTGGTTCGCCGGAACCCTCTGTCGAGAGGAGTTTTTCTGCGTACTGCGTCACTCCGGTGGCTGTGCCGGATCGTGATCTCCCGGTTTCAACTGGCGCGCGAGCAGCACGGAGGCTAGCGAAGATCAAGGCACAGCGCGCGGCGGCGACGCAGGTACGTTTCTCACCTGTTTTTTCTACGCAGGTTGTGCGTTCTAGCGAGGCGCGGCTAAAGCTGCCAGTGTTTCCTCCGTCCACGACGCTGGACGATGGTCAAGACGACGGAGAATGGTTCCTGGTTCAGCGACGGGGCCGTGCTGTGCGGTGCTCGCCGGAGAGCCGATCCCTTCCATTATCGGATGCACATGGTTTAAGTTCAAATTCGAACCAAGACATTGGTTCTCGATCGTCATTTATGACGGGGCGTAATTACAGGCCATCGGGCAGTGATTTACGCCCTAAGAGCTTGTTTAATTCTGTGGACAAGCTGGGCCATCGGGCCAAAGCCCGTGTGATCTCGAAATCGGGTATTTACCCGAGTGGTCGTGGACTGCGCCCTCTTTGAGGGTTTACCTGGGCGTGCGCAGCCACCTCGAAAAAGATTGTGTGCGCTCGTAGAGGAGGCACGATGGCTGGCAGAGGAGGCGGTCGAGGTCAAGCCAGTGGCCAGTTCAATGGTTTCGGTGGAAACTTCGAAGCTGGAGGTCCTAGTGGCCTTGCGGGGGGAGATAACGCTGCTCCGAACCTGATCCCCGGTGCGGTTCAGCAGCCTGTCAACCAGGGGTTTGCGAGGGGCTTTGGAGGGGCTGCTGCTGCTCCGGCGGCTCCCTTCGCCTTCAATGCGGTTGCTGCGGGGAACCAGTATCAGGGAAAGAGAGCGAATCAGAACCCTGGTTTCAATGGAGGTCGGGGTAGGCAGCGATATGAAAATCAGGGCCGCGGCTTCCCTCGTGGTCGCGGTGGTGCAGGCAGGGGGTACGGATACGGCAATGCTAGGAGGGATGGTTTTCTTAATCGGAATCGGGTTGCAAACCAGGCTGTGGCGCAAGTTTATCAGCCGGTTGGTATTGTCCAGGGGAACCTTCCAGTTGTTGGGCAGGGGGCTGCGCCGCAGGCAGTGGCTAATGGGTCCGGTGGCAATGAGATTCAGCAGGCTCTCCTAGTAAATTCTGCCCCTGTTGTGGGTGCTGTGCAAGCTAGTGAAGCTGGAGCAAGTAGGGTATCTGCGGATCAGTTGAATGATGCAATCGTGAAAGCTAAAACAACAGATAAAAATCAGTGTTTCAGATGTGGGCTTAGTGGTCATGCTTTGGGTGATTGCACCACTCCTATGTGCGCTATCTGCGAGGGTAGACAACATGCCAATGGTTCTTGTAAACTTTTAACAGCCCCAAAGCCAGCTCTCGTGCAATATGGTTTTGCTAATGAGGAATTAATGTTCTTTGGTGTTCAGTGTTCTGACACTTATCGGCCAAAACTTCTTAATCATCGGTTGGCCTCTTTGGTGGTGAATGGTGGTGACATGAGTATCCCACAAATCATCTTGCAGCTACAACGTCTTGTTCCTAGAGATAACTTTTGTTGGGTGGTTACTCGTATGGGCCACAACATTTTTCAGGTTCAATTTCCCTCTAAACAAGAACTCCAGAGGCTGCATGTGTTTGGTACTTTTTGTGTACCTAATAGCCCTTGCAAGATGAAAATTGAAACATGGTCTAAGAAAATTGAACCAGAGGATACCTTGCCTAATTTTTGGGTGAGAATCTCTGGCATTCCGGAGGAGCATATTGGTGATTATTTAGCCATGTGGTCTGTGGGCTTTCTCTTGGGTAAACCAGTGAGCATTGACATGGATTTCTCTAGGGAGAGGAAGATTTTGAGAATTCTGGTGGGCTGTCTAGATTACACTAAGATTCCTCCAACATTTCCTCTTTTCATAAAAGATTGGCTCTATAGACTTGCTTTCGAGGTTGAGGGTGAGGACACCTCAATTCCAGATGTGGTTATGGCTGAGAAAGATGATGGTAATGATGATGATGACAGCTTAGGAGATGATTTCCAAGATGCATTAGCTAAAGAGGCAAGTATCAAGAGATCTAGGGGGTTGGGTTCGAATGTGGACTCGGGTGTTGACCCAATGGTGGACCAAGGGAGTGGTTCAGCCTCCAACTCTCAGCGCCAATGTGGTGTGATTTTTTCGCCTCAAGTAAAGGAGTTGTTTGCTCGAGCTAATAAAGAAATTGATCTTCTACTTACTGGTAAGGAATCAAATTTTGTCTCTGATTGTTCTGTTGAGAATGATCATGTTCATATTGATTTATTTGTAGATCATGCGGCTGTTAATGAATCTCCTTTTTTGTTTTCTCAAGATGCTGCGGTTGAAAATGATGTTGTACACTTTGATCATCAGCCCATTGAGGTGGCAAAGTGCGCTCCCGAGCCTGGACCTTTCGGTTCCTATATGCCACTGCAGCCCGCTGTCGAGGGAGGGCAGCCTGCCGTGGAGGCAAGGCAGCCTGCCGTGGCCCTGCCGGCAGCGCAGGCTGCTGTAGTCTCTGCAGCGATCCCGGCCTTGCCTGCCGTGGCGAAGGTGCCAGCTGCTGTGGCGTCTGGTTATGATGCATCGGTCATGGTTCATGGTGAGGAGGTAACAGGACATGATTTGTCTCTGCCTGTTACAATTTCTAACCGTGTTAGGAGTGCTAATATTAACTTGGACATACAGGATGCGGTTGGTATTTCTCTGGAGGGTGGCTCGGATATTGGAGTGGTTGCATCTCCGACGATTGATATTAAGATTGATAATGCCTCCTTATCAGCCCATAAGGTGTACTCGAGGAGGGGTTCTTCTGCACGAGGGAAAACAGTGGGACGGAGGTTATTTGTTGAGGAGGAAGCGGGTTCTCGATCGGCGGCTATTGGGTCACCATCAAGACCATCTCGGGAGGAGGTGATTGCATTTGGAGGTTTATCTGATCCTTCATCGGCGGGGTTACGCTCTAGTGCAAGGCTTAGTGCACAACCCGAAGCAGATCTTCCTATTCTGGAGAAGGCCTCTCTCCGTGCGGCTGAACATGACATCCCTTCTTCAGGTAAACAAGCAAAAAATCTTTCTTTTGTTTCTTTACCGAATGATGTTATCTTTGATCGCGCAGCTAAATTGGGTATCTCACTAGGGGTTTCTGTTGATGAAAAAAACCGTGCTGTTGAATCTTTGAAACAAACCGAAAAGTCTAGGAACTGTGTTGTTCTAAAAAATAATTTAGGCACTATGTCATGTCCTTCATCATCAAGTTTGGTCTTGCATGATGCTTCTAATTTGTGTGATGATCTAGATTTAGAAAACGAGGAGGTTGTAGGCAACACATTGGATGTGCCTAATACTGCTGTTTTACAAAAACGGAGACCTAAGACAGTTGTGTCTAAAGGCCAAATTCCGAGGCGTAGTGCCAGATTAAACTCTGTCAAAAAATTTAAAAAGTGATCCAGATATGAGGGGATTTATTTGGAATTCTAATGGATTGGGTGATACGGCTAAGCATCTTGCCATTAATGAATCAGTGCGTGAACATAAAATTGATTTCTTTGCTTTATTGGAAACAGGGAGATCTAATTTTTCTAATCATTTTTTAAAACATCTAGTGGGAGGTTTGGAGTTCACTTGGTACTGTTTACCACCTCATGGGAGGTCGGGGGGAATCCTTGTTGGGTTCAATCCGGCTTCTATTTTAGTTAATAACATTTTTGCCGGTGATTTTTGCGTTAAGTTCCATCTAAAGTCCAAGGAAGATGGCTTCATGTGGGCTTTTGTGGTGGTTTATGGTGCGGCCCAAGATGAGAAAAAACCAGAATTTCTTGCGGAATTGGTTAGAATTTGCGAATGGGAGTCCCTCCCAATGTTGATTGGGGGAGATTTTAACATTATTAGGAGAAGTGAGGACAAGAATAACGATAACTTCAATCCTCGTTGGCCGGTTATTTTCAATGCCATTATAGAAAGTTTAGACTTGAAAGACCTTGAAATGTCTGGGCGTCAATATACCTGGGTGAGTAGACATCCTATTCCCACTCTTGAAAAGCTGGATCGGTTTCTTGCTTCTATCGAATGGGAACAAAAATATCCTCTCATGTCAGTTCGTGCTCTCACTAGGACGGAGTCCGACCATGTACCTATTCTTATTGACTTTGGGACACCGGCTCATATTGGGAATACATCGGCATTCTCGTTTGAGTTGGCTTGGTTTGCACGAGAAGATTTTTTAGCTATGGTTAAGGAGAAATGGAATGAGGTAGATAATGGGTCTAATCCTATTGAAAATTGGCAAAATAAAATCAGATATCTCCGGAGTTTTCTTAGGGGATGGGCTAAACATATTAGCGGTGAGTATAAAATACAGCGGGATCGCCTGTTGTTACTTATTAATGAATTGGATATAAAAGCTGAGACTATTCCTTTGAGTGAGGAGGAGTGCTTGGCTAAGAGGCAGGCCGATAACTTTTTGACCAAACTTCGTAGAGAAGAGGAGTCTAAATGGGCTCAAAGGGCTAAGATTAAACATGTGCAGCAGGGGGGGGGGGAGAACACTAGATATTTTCACTTGATTGCTAATGGTAAACATAGGAAGAAGCGTATCTTTCAATTAGAACAGGATGAAGGCACCATTGTGGGGCAAGAGAATCTTAAATTTTTTATCTCTCAATATTATAAGAATCTATTTGGGGCATCGGCTCCATCTTCTTTTTCTCTTGTAGAATCATTTATTGAGGATTTACCTCAAGTATCTACGATGGAAAATGAATACCTCACATCTCCTTTTTCGGAGGAAGAGGTGTCTGAGGCTATCTCTCAAATGGAACATAATAAGGCACCTGGTCCCGATGGGTTTCCGGCTGAATTTTATCAGCGATGTTGGGACTTTATCAAGGTTGACTTGATGGATTTATTTGCTCAGTTGCATATGGGTAACCTTCTGTTGTTTAAGCTTAACTTTGGTGTTATCACCTTGTTACCAAAGAAAGAGGATGCATGTAGGATTGAGCAGTATAGACCAATTTGCCTGTTGAATGTTAGTTTTAAATTTTTTACGAAGGTGGGTACTAATAGGGTCACTTCGATTGCTCAGAATGTCATTAAACCATCTCAATCAGCCTTTCTGCCTGGTAGAAATATTCTTGAAGGGGTGGTTGTTCTGCACAAAACTATCCATGAACTTCATAGGAAGAAAATGGATGGGGTTATTTTCAAAATTGACTTTGAAAAGGCCTACGATAAAGTTAACTGAGCTTTCTTACAGCAAACTTTACGTATGAAAGGATTCATCCCACAATGGTGTGACTGGGTTGCTCGTTTTGTGCAAGGTGGTAGTGTCGGTATTAAAGTAAACGATGACATTGGTCATTTCTTTCAGACGTTAAAAGGCCTACGTCAGGGGGACCCTTTATCTCCTATCCTTTTCAATCTTGTGGTAGACATGTTGGCTGTTATCATAGCTAGAGCTAAGGATAATAATCAGATTGGTGGTTTGGTACCACATTTAGTGGAAGGGGGGATATCGATCCAATATGCTGATGATACAGTGCTTTTCCTAGAGCATGATCTAGACAAGGCTGTGAACATGAAATTGATTTTATCTATGTTTGAGCAAATGTCTGGATTAAAAATTAATTTCCATAAAAGTGAGATTTTTTGCTTTGGCAAGGCTAGTGAGCATTTGGATGATTATAGACACATTTTTGGTTGTGAAGTGGGTAATCTACCATTTAGATATCTGGGGATACCTATCCATTATAGGCGTTTGCTTAATAAAGAATGGAAGGTTGTGGAGGACAGGTTTGAGCAGAAGTTGGGTTCTTGGATAGGCAAATTGTTGTCTTACGGTGATAGACTTGTTTTAGTCAATTCAGTGTTAACTAGTTTACCTATGTTCCTCTTCTCTTTCTTTGAGGTTCCCATCGGGGTACGGAAAAGAATTGATTTTTATAGGTCTCGTTTCTTCTGTCAGAGTGATAATGTTAAGAAGAAATATAGGTTGACAAAATGGAATATTGTGTGTCGTCCTAAGGACCAAGGGGGTTTGGGTATTGAGGTGTTGGAAATCAAGAATCGCTGTCTTTTAAGTAAATGGTTGTATAAACTATTAACTGAAGAGGGGTTGTGGCATGAACTGTTGACTAACAAATATTTAGGTGCAAAAACTCTAGCTGAAATTGAGGCTAAACCAACAGACTCGCCTTTTTGGAAAGGCATCATGCGGGTGAAGGATGAATTTTTCAAACGAGTAAAGTTCCCTTTAGGTAATGGTGAGAGCATTAGATTTTGGGAAGATTGTTGGCTAGGGAATTCATCCCTGGCAGCCCAATATCCTACCTTATACTCAATTGTGAGTTATAAGAATGTTTTAGTTTCAGATGTTCTAGGCCATTCACCACTTAATATACATTTTCGACGTGCTATTACTGGGGACAAATGGGAGAGATGGTTGCATCTCATAGAAAGACTTATGGATGTGTCTTTAGTGGACAGTCAGGATAAGTGTCGTTGGACAATTACTACTTCTGGTATTTTTTCTGTTCGTTCATACTACGCCGATTTGATGAATGAGGATGCTAGATTTTTGAAGAAATACTTATGGAAAATAAAGGTGCCTCTCAAAATAAAGATTTTTGTGTGGTTTCTCTCTAGGAAAGAATTGTTAACGAAAGATAATTTGATCAAGAGGAATTGTGTTGTTTCTCATAATTGCGTTTTTTGTGGACATCCAGAAACCGTGGATCATCTGTTTATCTCTTGCGATTTTGTTAAAAAGATTTGGAGGCTAGTGCATTTCACTTTTAGCATTTCACCTCCGTTATCCGTTACTAATTTGTTTGGTAATTGGTTATATGGGGTAGATAATTCTACGAAAGCACTTATACAAATAGGAGTATGTGCTTTACTTTGGGCTGTTTGGAATCACAGGAATGGAGTGGTTTTTAACAACGAGAGAGCTGGGATTTTATTGCAGGTGGTTCATCAGGCAAATTATTGGATACATCTCTGGTCTCACCTTCTACCGGAGGACCAACGTGTGCGTTTGGATGGTGGCTGCTCTCGAATGATGGCGGTCGTTCAGGCTATCTACAGCAAGGGTGGCTGGTTGCATAATAGCCGTATTTGTCTTTCTTAGCCGATAGCTGTTGGAGTTGGGTGCTTGGTTCGTTAGGCTACTGCCCCATTTATTTTCTATTACACCAGTAGTTTTCTGTATAGGAGCTATTGAGACTCTTGTGTCAGTGATGCTGGTTGTAATTTGATGCTTGGATGATTATGTCTTTAATAAAAGCCGTGTGCATCAACCAGATGCAGAGGCTGGGTTTTCCCTTTTCAAAAAAAAAGTGACTGGGTGTAACCAATCAGTCGAAACTCGGAAACATGGATCATACTAAAGGCATTTTTACTTACTAGCTCCAGCGACCCAGCATAAAAACAATCAGATAATACTTAGAGAACAGTAAGGAATTTTTTGAATGAAACTCAGGCACACAGGCACAATATGGGTTTCTTTAAGCCATTTTAGGCTGAAAATCATTCAGTTTTTTAACACCGAGCACGCAGGCACAATTCGGGTTAACATTGAGTATTTTGAAAGATCATTGGGAAATAGGTAATACGGAATTATGTTTTAAACTATAATAAACATGTAAAAAACACAGATGTATAAATTCCGACAACTTTATTTCATGATCTCAAAGATGTTTACATAGAAATTGAACTAAGTATAGAAGGGACGTAACTGCTGGATGCTCCATGGTCTTTTGGTCTCCCCTAGTTCGTCATCTATCTTTCTCTTTCTTTTGTGATTCAGCCTTTTGGGATCATCTTCCGTGTCTCAAATTCTACAAGATAGTATGATCCATTTTTCATAGCTTTGCTGATGACGAATGGTCCTTCCCAAACTGGAGCCAATTTGTGCTTTCTTTGTTGTACCAATCTTAGCACTAGGTCACCTTCTTTAAAAGAACGATGCCTGATTTTCCGACTATGGTAACGTCGTAAACCCTGCTGATAAATAGCAGATCTTTGAAGCACAAGCTCTCGTTCTTCCTCTAAGAGATTGACGGCATCCTGTCGTGCGCTTTCGGCATCCGAGTCATCGAAAGCCTGCACTCTTGGGCTATCATGGATCATGTCCGTTGGAAGGATTGCTTCCACGCTGTAAACTAGGAAAACTGGAGTTTGCCCTATTGACCTGTTTGGTGTCGTTCGAATACTCCAAAGCACAGAGGGTAAATCTTCCACCCATGCTCCAGCTGCTCTATGAAGAGGAGATTCGAGTCTTGGGCGTATTTCTTGCAGGATTGAACTATTCAATCTTTCAACCTGCCCATTAGATTGTGGATGTGCCACAGATGCAAGATCTAGGCGTATTCCCGTTTGTCGGCAATATTTTGCCAACTCTCCAATAGAGAAATTTGTCCCGTTGTCGGTTATTATACTGTGTGGAACGCCGTATCTCATGAGTAAGTCAATGATAAAATTTCTGGCTGTTACACCGTCAAGCTTTTTGATGGGTTTTGCCTCCACCCACTTGGTATACTTATCCACTGCAACCAGTAGACGTGTAAGTACGCCTCTTGCAGTTTTGAATGGTCCCATCATATCTAGCCCCCAGACCGCAAATGGCCATGTAATAGGGATAATTTTGAGTGCTTGGGCTGGCATATTTGTCTGCTTGGCGTAATACTGACATCCGGCACATGTATTGACTATGTGTTCGGCATCTGTCTTGGCTGTTAGCCAGAAAAACCCTGCATGAAATGCTTTCTTAACTATGCTTTTTGATTGAGTATGATGTCCACAATCTCCAGCATGGATTTCTTGCAGAATTTCTCGGCCTTCTTCTGGCGAAATACATCGCAGAAAAATTCTGGTAGTGCTGCCTTTATACAGGCAACCATTGATTACCGTGTATCCTTTGCATCGACGTTTTATTTGTCTTTGCAAGACCTCGTCTGCTCCATCCGGGTACTTCTGATCTACTAATAAGTTTAGATATGGAATTGTCCAATCCGGTTTAACGAGCAAAACTTCTATTGACTCGAAAAGGAGAGGATAGTCGATATCTCCACCTTTTATGGATGGTTCATGCAAATGCTGGACAAACACACCCGGTGGTAGGGTTTTCACTCTTTCCGAGCCCATGCGGACTAATGCGTCCGCGTTCCAATTTTCTTCCCTTTTGACATGAAGTACTTCAAATCCCAGGAAACAAATTGCAAACTCGTCCACCGTTCTCCGATATTCAACCATGATGGGGCTTTTGGCATCCCATGTTTGGTTAAGCTGGTGCTGTACCAAATCTGAGTCACCATAGCATAAGATGCGTTTGACACCTATTTCTTTTGCAATGTGCAAGCCATGAAGCAAGGCTTCGTATTCTACCACATTATTGCTGGCGTTGAAGTGTATTTGTAATACATACTCCATTGTATCTCCCTTGGGGGATTTTAGGACTACACCAGCTCTAGCGCCTTCTTTCATCTTGGATCCATCAAAGTGCATAACCCAGTATTCCGACTCCGGCATTGGTGTGTTTTCTATTGCTTCTGTCCAATCAGCGATGAAATCTGCCAACACCTGTGATTTCATTGCTGTCCTGGGTTGGTACTTAATGTCGAACGCAGCTAACTCAATGCCCCATTTGGCTACTCGGCCTGTTGCGTCCGCATTGTTGATAACATCCCCTAGTGGTGCTTTGCATACCACTGTTATGGAATGTCCTTGGAAGTAATGACAGAGTTTTCGAGATGCGAAAAATACGCCATATGCCAGTTTTTGATAGTGCGGGTATCTTTGCTTGGACTTGGAAAAAACTTCACTTACGTAATACACCGGATGTTGATCTGGTATTGTTTGCTCGTCTTTCCGCCTTTCCACAACTATCACCGCACTAATAACCCGATTTGTTATTGTGAGGTACACTAACATGGGTTCTTCGTCTTTTGGCGATGCCAAAATCGGATCTTGCATCAAGGTTTCTTTTTAACTGGGTTAACGCTTTGTCCGTCTCTTCTTTCCATTCAAATTTGTCTGATTTCTTCTACAATTTGTATAATGGCAGAGCTTTGTCTCCTAGCCGGCTTATAAACCTGCTGACGGCAGCTGCAGAACCCGTCAATCTTTGTACATCTTTTAAGCACGTAGGCCTTGAGATGTTTAGGACCGCCTTGATCTTTTCTGGGTTTACCTCTATTCCTCTGTGAGAAACGATGGAACCCAGAAGTTTTCCTGAGGGAACCCCGAATACGCACTTTAATGGATTTAACTTCATTTTATAAGTGCGTAAATTTTCGAAGGTTTCTCGCAAATCTTCAAGGAGCGTGTCCTTTTCCTTGGAAACGACGGCAATGTCGTCCACGTAAATGTGAACATTTTTGCCAATCTGACTATGCAAACATCATTGCATGCAACGCTGGTAAGTTGCACCTGCGTTATTCAGGCCAAAAGGCATGGTTATGTAGTAGTATGTTCCATATGGAGTTATGAAGGAGGTTTTTATTTGGTCTTCTTCCTTCATGCGTATTTGATGGTACCCGGAATAAGCGTCCAAAAAGCATAAAAGCTCAGAGCCAGCAATGACATCTATTATTTGATCGATTCGCGGTAACTCAAATCTATCTTTTGGACACAATTTGTTCAAGCCGGTGTAATCTATACACATCCTAAGAGTAGTACTATATTTCTTCGGGACTAATACTGGGTTTGCAGACTATTCAGTATGTATAACTTCCCAGATAAAATCAGCTGCCAATAGCCGGATAATTTCCTTGCCAATAGCCTTCCGTCTTCTTCCGTCAAATCGACGGAGACCTTGTTTGACGGGTTTGGATCCTGGAATTACCTTGAGTTGGTGCTCAGCAAGTTCCCTGGGTACGCCTGGCATGTCCGCTGGACACCATGCCAAAATATCCCAGTTTTCACGGAGGAACTTCATGAGCTCGCTTTCCTATTTGTCGGTCATGCTAGTTACCACTACAACAAATTTTGTCGGATCTTTAGGATCTAGGATAACCTGTCTTGTATTCTCGTAAGCTTTGAAGCTGTCTGTCGGCTTCCGACTTTCTTTTCCTGCCGGCATTTCTGTCGGTGATACTTCTTTTGCTAGCTCCTTCAGTTCCTCCTTTGCTATCACTTTTTCTGCGCAAAGGGCGTTTTCTTTTTCTAGCTCGTTTGCCAATTTGAAGTCTCCATTTATGGTAATTACTCCTCCTTTTGGCCCTGGCATCTTCAGCTTGTTATATGTATAACATGATCTTGCCATGAATTTGGCGAAAACTGGACGTCCGAGTATTGCGTGATACACGCTTTCGAACGGCACAACTTCGAAGGATATTTTTTCCTGCCGGAAATGTTCTTTCTCTCCGAAGGTTACTTCTAGGGAAATTTCTCCTAGGGATCGTGCTTGCCTGACAGGGACGATGCCGTGAAAACGTATGTTACTATGATTGAGCTAGGTCTCGGAGATTCGCAGATGCTTCAATGTATCCAGGTACATTATGTTAATGCTGGATCCTCCATCCATAAGCACTCTTTTTAGCCTAGTGTTTTGAACAATAGGACTTACAACTAGAGCTTGTGTGCCGGGTTTTGGGATATTTCCGGGATGATCAGACTGATCCCAGGTTATTGGTGTATTTGAGTACTTCAAGAATTTGGGGGTTGGTGGGACAACCGCGTTTATTTCCTGAAGTGTTCTCTTTTGCCACCTTTGCTGATGGAGATGCCAGGAAAGTTAGGTTGCATTCTCCTTCAAATCTCGGAAACTTAGGCTCGCCTTTTCGCTGTTGGTCCTAGATTTTTTCGTCAGTGTCCGATTTACTGTCTTCTTTTTCAGCTTCTGGCTTTTGCTTGGAGAATTTCCTCTTGGAATATTCCCCCTTGCTTCCGGATCCTGCACTGACTTTCATATGCTTGTTGAGCCGGCATTGTGCGTTCGTATGGGTGGGCTTCCCAAATTGCGAATGGTGGACACAGTTTTCCGACTTTATTCTTTCCCACTCTTCTTTTGTGTAGTTGAACGGTTCTGTGCTTCGTCCTTTCCATTTGCTCCCATTTTCTCGTCCAAAGTCTATGTTAACTTCTTTGGGTTTTTGCTGTACTTCTGGAGTTGCTTTTTTCTCAGGACGAGGGGTCTTTTTGGTTTGAATCAACGCGTCGATATTGCCACCTCTCGCTCTGATGTCATCTTCGGCCGCTGCGTGCTCATTTGCGGTTGTAAGCATAGATCCGAGATCTTTGTGCTTTTTGGAACCGATCATGAACGGTACGAGTCCGGGTTTTAAACCATTGACGAAAGCATGCATTGCTTGTACGTCAGTTACTCCAGAGCTGCTGTTCTTCATTGCAGTCCACCTTGAGATAAAATCCACGTATGGCTCATCTTCAAACTGGGTGCAGCGATTTAACTGGTTGATGTTGTTGGGGCGTTTGTAAGTTCCCAGAAAATGCTGAGTAAATACTCTAGCCATATCATCCCAGCTATCGACAGTTCTTGACGGAAGCCCGTTGATCCAATCTCTGGCTCCATCCAGTAACATAAGGGGGAGGAATTTTACTGCCTCTAGGTCTGTCCCATTGTTAATCTGGACGGCTGTGTAATAGTCTGAGAGCCAGGTATCCGGGTTTGTACTGCCGGTATATTTTTGATATGTTGGACCAACTTTGGCGAAGCCAGAATGTAGAGTTATTCTTCGGATCCTGTCAGTGAAACACTTAGGTCCGAAGTATAGATCATCTCTTTCCGCTCTGTCAATGTGTGCGGAGTATCTACCGGCTGAATGGATAGAAGGGGATATGCTCCTTTCTTTTCCATTGTTGCGCGAACTCGCTCTTCCGGTATTGTCTCTATTTCCTCCGTTATCATGCCCTTTGGAATAAGGTGGAGTTCTACTCATGTGTCTTTCCTTATTCCTAGGTGGTGTACGGGATCTCTCACGCCTGTGAGGAATATCTTGTCTTCCGGATTTTTCAGCAGGGCGTCTCGGAGGCGGCATTGCTTTTCCGTCCTTCCGGTTTTGTTCTTCCCGATCTCGGGGATTAATTCCATCTTTCGGCAGATGGGATCCGGTTCTGGACGCTGCATCCTTATTATCGGGCTTTTTCTTGTCCTTTCTCGGATCTTCTTTCTTCTCTTTAGAATTACTTGAATCTCCAGGTTCTTCAGGTCCAGGTGCTCTAGCGGCGCAAGTAGCTGTTTTGCATAGGGCTGAGTTGTCGTGCAACTTCCCTGATCTTGCTTGTCCTCGCTGTTGCTATTGCAATGCCTTTCCTAAGAAAGCATACACCCCTTGAAGTTTTTCGCCATAGGAGTACATATCGTTGTTGAGGATGGCGAATGCGGCTTCCGCGTTCTCTGCTGCGGTTTTGTATATAGGTTCGCCCCTAGCATCCGTGTCGTTTACTTGCTTTTGCCAGGCCGGGTTTTGAAACCTTTCCCTTGGCGGCAGTACTTCCGGTCTTGCGATTCCGGGTAACCGTGTAGGTTTTATGCCAGATCTATTCCTTCTCTCGTACTCCTCGATTTCTTCCTGCTTTAACTTAATGTCATCTTGGGTTTTTTGGAGATGTTCCCGAGTTCAGAATAGATGTTGCTGTTGCCTTTGGAGAGCTTGTCTCCTGGCTTCCAGCACTTCAGGGGGTTCGTGGGGTCCCACTGGTGTTTGAAGTAGATCATGTTCGTCCTGTTCTGACATTGGCGGAACAGTGATTTCCTTCGCTTTCTTCTCCGCAGGCTTAACTCCACTTCCTCCTCCTGCTTCCAGGTTTTCGTTGGCTGGATCAGCCAATTTTTTCTTCCTAAGCTTGTATTGGAGTTTCTTGGAAGCTTTGTGTTTTTCTTGGAAGAGGGAGGTTTTTTACCAGGTTCTTCCTCTGTCAATTCCTTGACATCCGGGTATGTTGGACTGGCTTCCCCATCCTCTCTCTCCTCTGGCGGAGGTGTTCTAGGGCTTTCCTGACTTTCGGCATCCGTGTTTTCATCCGGTTTTGCCATCAGTACTTCGTGGAATCCCTCTTGAAAGTATTTGACCTTTCTTTCGAAGGCGTCTACATCTTCGTCTTTGGAATCGAACTGGTCCGATCCGGGTTCCGACTCTAATCTCGCTTCGATGGCGGCTAGCACAGAGTCAGCTTCCGAATTCGTCGTCAGATTGACGGATGTCGGATCTTCCACCTCTATTGTGGGATTGTTGCTTTCTACCTCTTCCACGGGATTGTTTTCATCCGTGTTTTCAGTGATCTCGGATTGCACCATACCGATAAAGTGCGATTCAGCAGAGTATCGACGATCTGAACAAAATCCGGCGTCATAGTCTTATTCGACTGGCTATAGGGACGGTGGGATAAATTTGCTTCCACCACAGAATCTCATTGCCTCTGCAGTTAATCCGATAAAGATGTTTGCAGATCCAGTCGGTAATACGCAGGCACTTACCAGATGATTCCGTGCTGGCATGTACGATCCGTTGTCGAGGAAGCGCTCGACGTCGTTGTCGAATTCTAGACTTCCGACAGTTATGGTACTGCCAATTCCGCCGAGTATCCCCGATCGAAACATAACGCCTGACGTCGCTGGCCCCATGGTGGGCGCCAACTGTCGAGATATCGTAGTAGAATTCATAGACGGGGGTGCCATGAGACTACCGATAGAGATGGTGGGGGACGTGATCGTATGACGAACAATGACACGAGGGTTTTACCCAGGTTTGGTACGTCGCAACTAGGCGGCGTTCCTACTCCTGCAATCTCACTAAATCAGGGCTGAAGCCTGAAGTATACCAAGTACAATGTGAGTTAGGTTTAGCTACTTGACAAGGATCAACCTATCGGCAAGTTAGCTTCTAGCTTATTGTCTATCTTGTTCTTCTCTCCCGCCCGGATTTATATAATAGCCGGATTAGGGCTTACAGAAAAGGAAACCTAGAAGACTACGGTAAGTCCTAACTTGGAAGGCAAGAATCCGCCTTCTACTCCAAGCCGTACCACGTGGGCCGTGGTGCGGGTTCTTCTAGAATCTGGCTTCTATGCGTCAGCTTACTGGGCCGCCTAATGGACCGTAATCCATTACCATTCAGGCCACCCTGGTAATCCGACACTTTTGGACACCATCTGATATACCCCTAATTGGTATATATCCGACACAATGCATCCCTCTAGGCCCCTAAAGGTTAAGTGTCATGTAGTCGATGTTCACATGACACCACTAGAAGAATAGCACCACAACTTAAATATCAAACCATTAGATATTACTTCAACATAATTCCACTACTACCCTCTTGACTTCTCCCATGTCCTCAAGAACTAAACGAACTACTCAAAAGACATCATATGGATCATAATTAGAGGTTATATAATGATGAACAACAATCTGGTCATAAAGTGCAAACACCGATAAATCTCGTAAGCATCAACTACTAACAAGTAATCCACACCGGGTGAGAGATCTAGTGGAAAACAACAATATAGAACCCTAATTGTTAGAGGGGCGGAGGTGGATGGTGAGGATGATGGTTCTGGTGATGATGATGATGACGATGATGATCTTTATGATGCCCAGAGCGATGATAGTGACGATGGCGATGATTTTCCCTCTCCGGGGAGGAATTTCCCCGGTAGATTTCTCCGTGCCGGAGAGCTTTTCTCTCTTTGCTGTTTTCCGCCTCGAGGAGACCGCGGAATATTTATTATTGGGTCACGTAGTTGAATTTAAAATTTTCTGTCCTACATAACACACAGGATTTACTATGGAGGTACGGGCCAGGATAGATCTAATCGTAACTAACACGAAGCACAGAACGAGTGTTGATGACGATGTAGGTGATGCCTGATGAAGAGTCCTGCGGTTAAGCCTAGCGTTGGGACTATTGTCGTCTCCATGTCGTGACTTCTCGATCCAGCATAGTGAGTGCCTCACGTGTTACCCTCCTGAGAGTTTGCACACATACGCTTGTCAAAGTCGTGCAGTGTTTCGCCGTCTAAGGCTAATCATTACAGGTTCACAATTAAGGCGGAGAGATCCCAACACATGGAAAAGAGAGAGAGATTAGAGCTAGGTCTAATCGGGAGATGACACGTCCTCTCCCAATTATAAGAGGCTCTAAACCAATTAGAGGGTTTCTAATTAGAATCTTTAATCCAATTAGAGGTGTTCTAATTAGAAGGCTCTAATACAATTAGAGAGGTTCTAATTAGAGGCTCTAATCCAATTAGAGGGTACCTAATTAGAGTCTATAATTCAATAAGAGAGAGAAAGTCTTGGAGCCAAATTGTATGTTAGAAACCATGGGGTGGATACCTTTAAATAGTTGGAGGAGGGGGACTTGACTTGGGGAGGGTGGAACCCTCTCCCCCAATGCGCACCAACAAGGAGGAGTCCTCCTTGGACCCCATCCCCAAATCGGATTGAACTCCTAGTCCAACTAGGAGTCCTCTCCTTTGGGGGGGGGAGTCCTTTCCCTCTCCTCTTCCTCTATTCCTTTTCTCTCTGGAATTTTACTAGGGAATTCGGGGGACTCAAAGCACCTTTGACTGGGGTTGACCAGGGCTAATGCAGCAGCCCTAGTTATGCTGCCCTAGCCGCAACCCCTTCTGGCACTCTCCCATGTTGGTCTTTTGCCCAAAACTCTTCCGGAACCCAGTAAGTCCTATAGATAAAATAATCGAATCTATATAACGATAAAATAGAAAGCCTATCAAGATAATACCTTTTCCTTGAGCATTCCACTTGAGCTAGATGATGAAGATCGTGACCTCCTCAAGATAAAACACCTTTCTTGATTTATCTTTGCTTGGTGAAAACACATATATTGCTCCCCCATATGCCGCTATGGGAGAGGATCTCTTAATTCCATCTTCACTTGGTCATTATATCCAAAAGGGTGGCAAGCACCAAGCATGTCGTGGGGTTTTCACGTTAAGTGTCCTCATATGAGAACTAGATTGTGAGGCAATTGGTTTTGAGCGAAGCTTCAAAAGGGTTAGGACGGAAACAAGAGACGTGAGTTTACCCAGATTCGGCCCCTTTATTGAGGGTAAAACCTACTCCTACTTTATTACTATTGGGAAAACAAGGTCTCGGTTACAAACGGTGATTCTGGCTTTCGATGTCTTGAGCTACCTTGCTATTGACTTAGAACTTGTCTCTCTACGTCCCAGGGTCTCGCCTTATATAGTGGGCGAGCCCTCTGGGTTACAAGGTAATTCGGATTATGCCCGTCGTCGGAGTCCTAGTGGTCCGGTCTTCAACATGCTTCGTTCGGCTTGTCCCCTAAAACGAACGCTCCCGTACGACCTCGGGCCTCTACGCTTGTCTCTTGGGCTTTAGGCCGGGTCTATATTTGTTTTCGGGATAGGCCTAAGCGTAACCCGGGTCTTCATCTGCTAGCTGGCTACCTCCTGGCCAGCTTCTCTCGGTATAAACCGGATTGAGTAGTACGAACCGGCTAGAACATTTTCCGGTTCATGTGGGCGGTTGGTAAGGCTCCCCCAAGATTAGAATTTTGGCCTGAGTGGAGATCAATCATGGCGCGGGAAATATCCCCACTGTGGTGGGTCGTCCCTCACATGGTCATACTCGGTGCCCAAGAGGAAGATGAAACAGCGGGCGCATCATCATAATCGGGATGCTGGTACAGGATCCCTGTGGTGTTGAAGGGCTGGACGAATTCACTATCGTCCCCCTCTCCTGCATCCTCCCATTGCTGGGGGTGGTGCTCAATGTATGTGTCCAGCTCACTCTCAGAAAGCATCCATCCTTGCCTATCATTAAGATTAAACAAAAGAGGTGCAGGCAAAAGTACTTTCCTAACAGTTTTAGTCATTCTCCACCTGGATTGTTTGGAGAAAGTTATTTCAAAAGATAAATTGTGCAAGTGAGCATGGGTAGAAAGAAACTTATGTTGAACCATGGAAACAAGGTCCAACCTCTCTAAAGGAAACTACAAGTCTAGAGGGTGTGGCTCCAAACCATGCAAAGCTAACAAGCGCGAGGCAATAAGACCTCCACAAATTCCGCCCTTCTCACCGTTAAGAGAGAGACAGTAAGCAATTAAAGCACCAAAGTTGTAAGACCTATCACGTCTTAAGGCAGCTGCAATAAACGCCAAATCATAAA
>JAPCYS010003148.1:0-19511 GCA_028641055.1 Alopecurus myosuroides | reverse complement strand
CATGTTATCCTGTAACCCTGATATAGCCTATCCTCCACACCTATAACCCTGTTGCTTGTTGCCTGTGTCTTACTAGCATGCTTAGGGTTGTTTATGCTCGAGTCTGATGTCCGTTATTTCCTTTACCATATTTATCATGTTCTGGGGGCTCGATGTTTAAACAACAACCTGTTAATGTTTGAGGTAATGCTAATTTGATGATAAGGCACCGGCAGGAGGCCGGGTATGGTTTTGAGGCCTGCTAGTGTCGAACTCAGGAAAAGTTCTTGTCCTCTAGATCCATGATGAGCGCGCTAACCGCATGTGGGAAGCGTGTATGGGCGCCCCCCGCAACTTTGATTCGATTCGCATCTCGTCCAAATCGCCTCATTTAGTTCGGGTTTTCCATTTGCCGCATGCATATGCAAGTGCGAACCCTTGGCGCCAGGGTGGTAACTTTTGTAGTCGGCATTTAGGGAGACACGTTCTTAGAGTGCTATGAGGGTCCCCTTTTCTTCGTGGGGCTTGATTAGCCGTGCGCTCATTTGCACGGGGTTCTTTGGGCTTGATGCGAAGAAGAGTTGGGTTGTGTTGAGTGGCCTGCTTGGTGGGTTTGATCCCCGCCTGGCGGGTTATTCTTACGTGTACGGCCAAATTGGCGCGTCCCTGCAGGGTTAAAATCTTCTCGAGAAGCCGTGTTGTCCGCGGTTATGGATGACTTGGTGATAGGGCTGGCTAACAAGGATTAGACAACTTACACCTAATTAATACTAATTTGCCTAGTAATAGGCTTATTGACACAATAACTTGAACCTTCACTAATCCAACTGTGTGCGTTATCCTCGGATTGCTTCTTTGGATAAGGGGCGAGATCCAGGATGGGTTTGTTTGAGGTTAGTGGTAGTTGGTTCCGATGCGCTATCGTATCCCTTTCTTTTAGCCGGATGTTGTAGTGTGTCTCTGTAGTTGGTTAGGGCAGCCCGCTGCCGCACCTTTGTATTACCTATCTTCCGTTGAACCCAAGGCATCTGTACTTGGTGTTGTCGGGTACCCTTTGGTATCTTGTGCGTCTTGCTTGCCAGTACTCGTCTGTACTGACCCCTTTGGGGCTGCGTGTTCTGCAGACTACGTTTCTGAGGATCCCCATGGTGGCTACTACGTGGAGTATGACGAGGCTGCTGACGAGTAGATAGCGGACCCGGGCAGGATCCGAGACTTCGTGGATGGGCTCCGTACTTTTCGTTTCCGGCCTCTTAGGCCTATTTGGATCTTGTCTGTACTCAGACACTTTGGATGCTTCCGCTGAGATGTAATGATGACTTGTTGGGACATGTGTCCTCTGCATGACTGTATTTGCTATCTCTGCTCTAGTGAGAGCTTTTGCCACTTATTTCTATTTCTTTGTGTCTTAGAGATTTGTTGTGATATCACTTGTTCAAATGTCGTTGACGTACCATGTGTGTATGCTATGAAGTACGTCAATGGAAGTATTCAGATTTCTATTGGATGGTTTCACAGACGATGAATAGTAGAGGATGGTTGTCACACGTTTACGTGTTGGCCTACTCATATTGAGATGCGGGTGCAGGTAGCCCCCGTAAGCCATTTATCTACTGTTTAGCGGGATGTGAGTATCCTCTAAAAGTCCGGGTGCGACAGGTTCGCGCCCAAGCCACACGCCACTGCCACAGAGCTCCACATGATCCCTATCGCCTGGCCCTTCGGTCAATGGGAGCTAGATATGGTGGGACCACTGCGCAAGTTAACACCTGGAGGATACACCCACTTGCTCGTAGCAGTCGACAAGTTCACAAAATGGATAGAGGCCATGCCAGTCACCTCCGCGAACGCCCAGTGCACCGTGAGATTCCTCGACTCCATCGTATGCATATTCAGCATACCACACAACATCATCACGGACAACGGCATTAACTTCACAGCCAAGGAAACACATGACTTCTGCGAGGAAAAAGAAATCACCCTCAGCTTCGCCTCGGTAGCTCACCCGCAAACCAATGGCCAGGTCGAATGATCTAACGGATTAGTTTCGGCTGGCCTAAAGAAGCGGCTGCTGGATCGGCTGCACCCAGCAGCAGGGCACTGGGCTGAAGAACTACCATCAGTACTATGGAGCATACGAACAACACCAAATCGATCGACAAACTACACGCTATCTTTCATGGTATACGGAGCTGAAGCCGTCCTACCCGAAGACGTCAAATTCAATGTTAACGAAGAAACCTCAAACAAGGCACTCGCGGAAGACATGGACGCATTGGACGAGATCAGAGACATCGCACTCGCAAGATCCGCAGTCTACCAGCAGTCGTTGCGCAACTACCACAGTCGCCGCATACGCCACAGATCTTTCGTGGTAGGAGACTTGGTGTTGCGGCTCAAGCAAAAGGAGGGGAACAAGCTCGAGCCACCATGGGAAGGACCTTTCATCATCCCAGGAGGCGCCTATCGCTTGAAGAACCCGAAGAACGGCGACATCTACTCCAACCCGTGGAACTTGGAGCACCTCCGCAAGTTTTACCCTTAGGATTTCTAATCTCTTACTCGCAAGAAATAAGGCTGTACCAGCCACTTTGTAGCTCGAGCAAATACATGGCTTCTCAGCCATAGCAATAAAAACATGGTTTCGCAACCATAGCTACAAAGACTATTGCGCTTTTCTCTTTACATACTAAAACGACAGGTACACACCCCAAACGCACGGGGGCTACGCTTAACTAGCATCATCACATACTTTCGAGTGTTGTAAATCGATAAAACAATACAAGGTACAACAAGGTACACGCCTTATAAACACCTTAATTATATCGAATAAAATATACAAGGTCACAAGGTTGACACCTTCAAACACCTTACAAGATATTTACATATTCAACAATTACACCTAATGGCGAGTAGCCGCATCCGCAAGCAATTGATCGATCTCCTCGGCAGTCAGTCGAATAATTTTCTCCGTTGCAGGACGCACGGCCGCGTAATGAGGAGAAAGATCCACCGGAGGACCCCTCGAGTCTAGAAGCCGTGCCACCGAGCTAAAGTTGACCTCAAGATGCCACAGTCGAACAAAGGCGAGGGCTACTTGAGATCCGCTGATAAGCTGTTGACGCACACATTCTCGAATTTCGCCCACCCGACGGAACATCATGAGTAAACCACTCAAGGTATCCGGGACAACACCTAAAGGGTAAAATGCCCAATGGACAGAGACAGTGCCTCGCGACAAGACACAACAATTATCTGCGCTTGCCTCGCCTGATACTATAGGGTAGCCAGGACAAAACCTCGATTGCGGTCAGACCAGAACTCATTCGCATGAGGTTTTTGGCTACCCGACTCGTGAACAATGTGATTGTCCACCGAGTGGGTCTCACAGACTCCGCCAGGTTCAACAACTGCAACGACGACAAACGCATCAAAACAAATTCAGGGACTAGCAGCGAAGTATTCGGGGGATCGCAAACTTATAGAGCATGCCCTTCGCAACAGCGGCCAACTCTTCCATCACAAATTTCTCACGCTCCGCCGCGAGTCTTTGCTTCGATTTGGCAACATCAGCCACACCTCGCAGAGCTTTCAGCTTACGATCACCATCCGCAACACGATCACGAAGTGATGCAAATGTGCTGGCCGCAGCAACCAGGGGATCAACCCGCGAAGCAGTTCCACTCGAAGATTCTATGCTGGGATCCACAACCTGGAAGATAACAAAGAAGGTTCAGAAACATCAAAGACCCCACTCGAGAACATACCACCCACTCCTCGGGTGCTCGGGGGCTACTCCCATCGGGAGAATACAAAGTAAGGCGCAAAAATCAAACGCTGACGCTTTCAGAAAATACTTACGCAACATAAAGTATGGGGATACATCCCAAGGTTCATTACATCAAATAGCACAAGAAAACAAAAAAAACTGTTCTACGGGGCTGTGGAAGTAGTGCCACTTGTGGAAGGCTGTCCCTTGCGACCAGCACGAGAAAGCACTCTAGAAAGCGTCTTCGTGAGGACTTCAGCACGAGCGCCAAAAGGAAGGAGTCCTACCTTCTTGCCAATGGAGTCGCGAGGAATGTCCGAGTACACCTTCTCCAGGTCACCCGAGACTCCATGCGCCAAGGCAAACTGGATCGCCGTCTTGGCCCCGCACTCAGTCTGCGCGAGCGCAAACTTGTGGAGAAGATCTTCATCGCCCAGAAGACTTGCAGAAGGCCGTCCAAGGTAGGAGGAACCACCGCGTCCGCGAACAGACGCTCGTGGAACTGCGTCAACACTCGGGTGGCATCACCAACAAGGGAGCAGATTCTGCTCGCGTGCTCCTGGAGTTGGGCGCACGTGTTAGTAAGGGCGTCCAGTCACTGATATCTGGGAAGCTCCAGCCCGACCCCAAGAGCATTTGAGACAAGGACAAAATTATCATCAACGAAGAAGGGCAAAAAAAGGTCGCAGTCGAAGAAGGGCAAAGCACAACTTACTCGCGAGCTTCTGAGCCAAAGGTCGGATGGAGTCGATGTAACAGCCCTACTTTGTAATAAAGTTGTGTTGTGTGTTGTGTACATGGCATACATGCATAGAAAATGTTGGTGAAATTTTTTGCATTTGAAAATAACAAGTGAAATGACAAAAATCACTTAAACTAGCAACCCACAAAGTTGTTCTGAAAAGTTTTTCAAAATTAACAAAACTTGTGATGGAAATGTGGAAAATTTGAAGAGCTTTCTAAAAGTTATTTTTGTGAAATTTTTGCTTCACAAAAAGGCCCTCAAAACTTGCTCTTTGTTCTGTTTTCTATGTGAAAAGGACCTTTCTGCAAAACCTTGTTCTCCCAGTGGGTTTTCCAAAGATGACCTTTTGTCATCTTCCTCCCTGGGACGTGCAGGCACACAGCTCGCCGGCGAGCTCGCCACGCAGCTGCCTGCTTGCCCCGTGCCACCCAGAGGACCCCATGAGCCGTCTAGATCCTCCCTACCCCGCAGGGAACCCCCCTCGAGCTCCCTCTCTTTCTCTATCTCTCCCGCATACCGAAACCCTAGTCCCGACGAGATCCGTCACCACCGGCGATTGTAGCCCTCCCGTGCCGGTTCGACCATCTCCGGAGTTTCCCCGTCACCCCCTTGACCTCCACGAGCGAGCAGGACAGAGGAGGAGGCCGGAGGGCCGAGGATTTCCCCGTCTTCCCCGCGGACGGCCGAGCGCCGTCGTGCGCCATTGCCGCCGTTCCTTGCCTCCATCTGCCCCGCCGTCCTGTCCAAAGCGATCCCGATGAGCGTAGCTCCCTCCCCATGCCTCCCTTTTCCTCTCCCGTCGCCGGAATCGACGAACGCGCCGGAGACCCATGGCCGCTGCTGCTCCCCGTGCACGGCGGATCGCCGCCGGTAGCCCAACCGCGGTGGCGCCGCCACCTTTGCGTCCGCCTCGTCGAGGCGGTTCAAATGGAACCAAGCACGCTTGCGGGGATGTCGTGGTTCGCCGCCGGCAACCACCACTGCCTCCGGCCGGCCACCTTGCTGACGTCTTGATGACGTCAGCATGACCTCAGCTGGGCCCATCTGTCAATTTTGAATTAAAAACATTTAATTAACGAATATTTGAATTGACACGTGGCCCCACCTTTTATAATTACAGAAATAAATTAAAAGATAAATAATTAATAACTTCACTTCTGTAATTCAGAAAAATATTTCCAACCTAAATATGTCACTTTCATACATGTTTGACAAACTTTATTTTTGGGCATTATTTAAATGCAGTTAAATCATCTAAAATAAAGAAAATAAGATTTTAATTAGTAAAATCAGAAAATTACAAGTTATATACCAAAATGCTCAAAATGATAAATGCAATCCATTTATGATGTTTTTAAACCTATTTGATCTATTAAAATTGCACTCACTTTTAGAATCAATCGAAGTGCTCTCCGAGGTCTATTTTGGGGCTAAGTTCAATAAAAAATGTTTAACCATCATAAGAACTCTAGCAAACCATCCTATATGTTTAGGTCTTCTTTCAAGGAGCATTAACTTTGTCACGCATACATATTGTGCATTGCATCGATGCCATGTGTGGATTGTTTTTTTTTCCGGTTTCTGCTTCTTATCGGTAGAACGCTGCCCGAAGAGAAGATCAACAACTCCAGTCATGAATACTTGATCTTAACCGACAAGGCAAAGAACTTATCCAGAAGATCTACCTATTTGGTTTTTCTTATAAGCAAGGCAAGCATAACCTCTTATCTGCTCATGTATGTTTTCCAAAGTGGGTTTCTCTCTCGTACACTGCATTCGGATCCAAAGTATTTTGTGTCAGTAGGTAGAGTCCTCCTATATATGATGCATTGCTTCAATGACCTGATCCACTACTCCTAGCTGCCATAGGGTTGTTTGTGAGCGCCGCCAGAGTCTTATATCTGCTATGCTTAGCCATACATGTCTGATATCTCTGCTCCATCCGGTTGATGAATCAGAGCTGCGATAACCTAGAATGATATGATGACGTGGTAAGATGAGCATGGTGTGGTTAACTTGACTAAGGCTTGGACGGGAGGCCACTTGGGAAGTGGTTGTTCGTTCCGTACTTGCCAACCCAAGGAGTAAGGTCGGGCGCAGAAGCCAAGACTGAGCGTACAACCACGCGCGATGGCCATGAGTCTCGCCGACCAACTAACTTGCTCGGCTTTATCCATGAGTCACGTAGTTTGAGATTCCATTCGGCAACGCAAATAAAACTTTTAAACGTTTTGGAAAAATGCTCCGCCTAGGGCGTGACCCGGGTCAAGTGATGGACGTACACGGATCTTACCCCGCCTCACAAAGACAGGTGCCGTCGGGAGGATGGCCAACTCCCTGTTGACGGGGTGGCCCTGCCTTGGGTTGACTCGTGGATAAGGTTGCGCAAGGTAAAGGTCGTGGCCGAACCACCCTCTACCGGCACTTCCCGGACTAGTGCTAAAACGTAGGCACTAAGAGTCGGTTGGTACATGTGGGTAAAGTGTACCCTCCTGCAGGGATAAATCTTTTCGAGAAGCCGTGTCCGCGGTTAAGGACGACTTGGTGAAAGTAGTTTGGCTATAGATAACTTGAACGCGACGTAAAATATGTTGACAAAGAATGAAGGGTGCCTCCTCGGAGATGCCGAGAGGGGTGACCCTTGTAGCATGTGAGGTGCTGAGAGATGATATTGGTGGTATGAAAGATCATGATTACAGTAATCGAGTTCTCTCATCTGTTTTGAAAATGCTCCATGAGACGTGTTGTTCTCCCTCGATTTGGAAAACAAACTTTTCTTTATGCAAGTTAACCTTCATAAAACCCTTTTCTGAAACAGAAGATATATAATAGGTTAACTAAGTCTTGTTGAGTATCTCCAGTACTCAGGTTTGCTTAATTTTGGTTCAGGTGAAGTTACTCACATCGGTGGTGTTTCAGCATGGACATCGACGAGTAGTTTGGGGTTCCCAGGTAGCAGCCCAGAATCTCTGGGCTGGGACGTCGCCTTATGTTGCGGCCTCTTAGGCCTTTTTGGTTCTTGTTGATTAGCAACATAGTTTGCCTTCCGTTATCTGATGTAATGTTGGGTCATGTGACCTCTGGTTGTAAAGCTATACTCTAGTAATACATGTTTAATACAACTTCTATGTCTAGAGTGTTGCTTTGATCGGTTGTTGGTTTCGAGATCATTGCTATATAGTTTTGGCTATGCCTTCATAGTTGTCGCAGTCGAGGGGTTGTGGAGCCGATGATCCATGTCCGAGCCCGCCTGCCGATGTGATTCGTCCTAGGGAGAGGTAACCTCGGCAACCCTCGATTGTTATTGCACTTTCTGGACACATAGCAGCTCTGTATAGATTTGGTCTCGTTCCTTCAGTTTCATCCGACTCATGGACGTTTGGTTATGCATAATTGGTTATGACTAGCATGGATACAAGGAGTAGTAGACTGTGGTGATCCGGCCTGCGTGCCGATGAATCCGGTCTGCCTGTCGTTGTTTGTTGCGGCCGGGGCTGGTAACCCTGAAGCCCTTCTGGGTCCATGACTAGGAGCACATAACAGTATGTATATCCCTGGGTCCGGGGTCTGACAGTCGACAAGGTCATTGTCGTGCTTCGCACCCGCCTCCTCCAACTGCATCAAGGCCCCCTGAGCTCCCGTGAGGCTCCCCTCAAGATCGTCTGAGCACTTGCGGGCGGACTCCAACTCCTTTCGGGAGGATTCTAGCTCTGTCTCAAGAGTTTTCACTCGAGATACAGCTTCCGCTTTCTCAGCCTTCAAGCGGGTAACCTCATCTGCAATGAAAAAGATGCGGTTGGAGTGAAAATTACAATCAAGAAGAAGCGATAAAGACAACAAAGGCGCACTAGACTACCTTGAATGGAACAGCCATCCTGGACAAGCCGATCGCGATCCGCCCTAAGGGAAACGCAGTCCGCTATAACCGAAAGCACTCGACGCCCGAAAGCGGCGAGGGAGTCGAGGAGAGCCTACAAAAAATCCAAGGAAAAAATCCGAATCAAAAGATGTGCACTTGAGCCTACACACGACTGTACACAGTTGAGTGTAGCCTCGGGGGCTACTCCCATCGGGAGCACTGCCGTGCACCCGATAGAATTCAAGCCAAATGAAGAAACAGAAGAAGAAAAGTTCGAATTGAGTCCATGGCCAACTGCAAGCAGTTAACCATAGACTCGGGGGCTACTCCCATCGGGAGCACTGTCGGGCACCCTATATAAACTCCAAACAAGCAAAACAAGAATGCGAGAAGATAAACAAGCTTACCTTGCCCTGGGCAGTAGACAGAGGATCTGCTGAGCTACCCGAGATTTCCTTGTACGCTGACGCTCGACCCACGAAGCTGGGCATCCCGTACTTTGGGGTTTCAGTTGCTCCTGCGGGGCTTGGAGATCTTCGGGCAACCTCATCAGCTGGAGCAGGATCCGCGACAGCCTCCTTCCTCTTCACGGAAGGAATCAAAGAGGCAAATCGGCCATGGCTGATAGTCGCAAGGCTGCTGTTGAAAGCAAAATCAGAACAAAAAAGAATAAGAAGAAGGAAAATTCGCGATTAAGAGTGGAACGCGAAAGACTTACTCGTCCTCTTCATCATCATCAAGAACGTCCGGTTCCAAGCGGTGGAAACCTTCGGTTGGACGAGCAATAGGTGGAAGCGCACGGAGGGGAGGTACCTGGAGAGGCTCAGTCGCCTTGGTGGACCCATCACCCAAGGAGCTATCCTTAGAAGTGACTTCGTCATCCTCGTGCCTGTGGCGCTTGTGGTGACGGAGTTGGTCGCTACTCGACTCCTCCTCGTCGTCCATATAGTCGCGCTCGGAGCTTGAGTCAGCTTCTGCGACGCTAGTCTCGAGAGGGATTTTGACGTTACTCGCCAGAATATCCGAGGCATCTTCCACGGAAATTGGCAGGTAACACGTCGCCACCTTCAAGCTCTACGGAGGCAGAAGAGAAAAGATAGGAAAAATTCTCAATCGATGAAAATCCAAACTGAAAAGAAACAAAGGAAAGAAAGAAGGAAAATAAAACTCACCTCAGCCGGAGGAGGGTTCGAAGCCTCGAATGGCTCGGAAGGGCACGCCGAGCAGACCTCCCCTTCTTCAGCTTGGCGACGGCCACGATTTTCCTCTCGAACTCAGCATTCGAGAGAATATCTTCGCAAACACGGCTGGGGTCTTGGGTGCACTGGTACTTCCACATGGCGGATGGCCTCTCCTCAAGGGGTTGGATCCTCCGACGAAGAAACACACCCGACAGGTGTATGCCATTCAATGGAGTTCCCGACTCCCTGTTGCGGAAGCTTGCCACCTTCGCGAGTAGGGGAGCAACGAGTTTACCTTCTTCGACGGTGAGCTTGTGGAGCCAGGACCTCCGCCGCTTCAGAATGGCGAATGGTTGGAACTCAGGAGCTCCATTCGCGCTGGTGTCGGTGATGTAGAGCCACTGCTTCCTCCACCCCTGCGCCGAGTCGACGAAGTACATCTCCAGGTAGGGGATTACTTTATTCGCCTGAATCCCGAAGGTCCGGTGTGCAGCGGCTCTCTCTCCTTCTCGCCTAGTTGCGCCCTCTCCCGGAAGATCCGCACCTTGAAGATAGCCTTCCAGAGGCCCCAGTGCGGGCGGATCCCCAAGAAACACTCACAAATCACGATATGTGCTGAGTCGCGTTTGGAGGGAGGTCATGCAACTGTATGCCATACACATACAGGAGACCGAGCAGGAAGGGGTGGAGGGGGAGAGAAAAGGCCGCGGGAGACGTGCTCGGAGAAGAACACGCGCTCATTGGCGAGGGGGTTAGGAACCTCCTCCTTCTTGGACAAGCGGACGCGGTCCGCCGGGAGAAACCCCTCCCGCTGCATCTCCGTGATGCTTTTCCTGGTGGTGTTCGCGGCGCGCCAATCGCCTGTCTTCACGAGAGGCGGTGTGGATGCACTCGCCACATCCTTCGAGGACGACACGGCGGCACTGCGTTTCCTTCCTCCGGCCATTGGAGCTCTTTTGTGCTTGCAGAGGGGAGGTGTGCGCGAGGAGGAAGAAGGTGAACAAAGAGCCGGAAGATTTACCCCTCTCCTAAGGGTCAATATTTATACACAAGCTGGGCTGATCCATGTCGTGCATTTAGCAACGTGGCGCCCATCGCGGCTGCCACACGTGAAGCGGAAACGAAGCGGTAGCAAACAATTAACCTGGCATGATCTTTACAGAAGATCGTGCGCATTTACAGCGTGGCCAACGGGAAAAACGGACACGACCTATCGTCTCCGGTCAAAAAGCTGACAAGGTGGGCCCGCGCACTCTGCTCTGCTTCGTCACGTCCCATCGGGAGCAGCCAGAACGAACAAAGTGCGCAATGACATCACTGCATACCTCATCAAGATGTGAAATTTCTTTGGATGAGCACCCTAAACACGAAATTTCTTTCGTATGGGCACATCAAGACGCAAAAATTCTTTCGCATAGGTACCCTAACATGATATTTCTTTCGTATGGGCATATCAAGACGCGAAATTTCTTTCGCATAAGTATCCCTAACACGAAATCTCTTTCGTATGGGCTCATCAGGACGCAAAATTTCTTTCGCACAAGCACGTTGACACGAAATCTCTTTCGTGTAGTAATCACAACGTGAAATCTCTTTCGTATAAGATCAACAAAGAAAGAAGATCTCTTTACTCAAAGATTCGCAAGAAGATGACTAAGGTAAAATCGCGAGTGTGCGGCTCCCTCCACTCTATCATACGATGTATTTACACATCCTTATCCTGGATCGTTCGACCGACTAGGCACATCTGGATGCCGTATTCTTTCGAGTACGAAGGTAAGCCCCAAAGATCTGTCTTGTGGGCCTGGAATCGCACTCAAGCTGCGTCCTCCGGTAAATTTCCGTGTCAACAACACAAAGAAAAATCCTAGCGGACGCGCCGGGTACCCCTTTAGGTTAAGTTTGACTCGATAAAACCTCCATGACCCAGTCGCAACGAGCACCTCGCCACATTCGAGTCGGAAGTCTCGAATTTGTCTAGGCCAGAACCGTTTTTGCCCTAGATGCAATTAATTGACCCTAAACTTTCGGGAGAGCCAAGCGACTGAGCCACATCCTTCTGCGAAAACCGCCAACATAAGGCACATTTATCACTCGATACTCGAGTACATGAGCGCATCGCGCACAGGGTATACGCCCTCAAAAAACAGGCGATTGAACGGTCAATCGAAGGAGATCAAAACAAACTTTGAGTGTCCACCCGACAGATTCTCAATTGAGTAAACACTCGGGGGCTACTGACGTGGGGGAGAATCCTGGACCTATCGGGTGAGGCTACCGGGTCCTAGGTCCAAGACCTGAGCCCAGAGGAAGGTGCCACCTATAGTTCTAGAAGGCCCAACAGGAGCCCGCCCGCAAAGACTTACGGGTCAAGAAGGAAGCTTGTAACCGACCTAAATCTAGGGTTTGTAACCCCCCCGGGGACGGTTTGAGACCTGGCCACCTATATAAGGCCAGGAGAACCACCGGGGAGGGGATCCAATCAACTTCTCATCACTAAAGCCTTGAGCTTGAGACGGTACTCTCGACTTGAACACCCCCCATTGTAACCGATCTACTCATAACACAGATCGAAAGAGCAGGAGTAAGGGTTTAACCTCTACGAGGGCCCCAAACCTGGGTAAATCATGCCCCCTGTTAGCCGACGATCGTCACCAGCGTCCATACGTTCTCTTAATCGAAACCCTACCGGATCATCCGAGGGACTTGTTGAGATGACTAATCGACAATGACCAAGCCGACAGTGCCAAAAGTAAGTCATATTTAGATAATTTGGTTTCAACCTTTTCACATTTATGTTATAGACCGATTCACTATCAAGATTCAAAATAAATAACCCTTCTTGAACGGATGCAAAGCCATGAAACATATCTTTCAAATATAAAGAACAACCATTATTCTTACTCATAACCTTGTCTCATCAAACATGATGCGGAAATAATGTTTCGACTAAGTACTGAAACATAATAACAATTATTCAGCTCCATTAAGAATCCTGAAGGTAAATGAAGTTGCATCGTGGCGACTTCCAACGCATCGACTCTCGCCTTGTTGCCGACCCGAGTATCAACCTCTCCTCTCGCCACGCTCCTAGTTCTTACCGATCCCTGCAACGAGTTGCATATGTGAATTACTGATCCGGTATCATATACCCAAGAACTGTTAGGTGAATCGGCAAGATAAATGTCCATAACATTGCATACAAGTTTACCTGAGTTGGAAGTCACACCTCCACTCTTGGTTTTGTCGGCCAAATACTTGGTGTAGTTCCTCTTCCAGTGGCCATCCTGCTTGCAATAGAAGCAATTGGAACCGACTGTAGAAGATGGTTTAGTCCTTGAGGAAGCGCTCTGGACTGGGCCATGGGCGTTGCCTCCTGACTGATCCTTCTTCTTCTTGGTCCAAGAACTCTTCTTGAATTTAGCCTTATTCTGCACCATCAACACTTGACTGGTGCCTTTCTTGAGATCAGCCTCTGCCGTATTGAGCATGCCTTGTAATTCAGTGAGCTTCTTATCCATACCATGCATGTGGTAGTTTGAAATGAACGGACTATACGCACTAGGAAGACAGTTCGGAATTATATCAGTAGCGAACTCTTCGTTAATGGGGAAACCCAGCCTATCCAGAGACTGCACGTAACTAGTCATCTTGATTACATGCAGACTCAGTGGATCGCCATCTTTGAGCTTACAGCCCAACAAAGCTTGAGAGACTTGATGTCTCTCGGTCTTTGCCTGAGCCTAGAACATACTTTTGAGGCTTTCGAACATATCGTAGGCCTTAACATTCTCGAACTGTTGTTGCAAGTCCGGTTCCATGTGTGCAAGCATAAGACAACTTATTTCCGTAGACTCATCTTTAGTCTTACAGTAGGCATTCATAACAGCGACCGTCGCATCATCATTAGGCTCATTTGGAAGTGGAGTGTCTAGAACATGGTATTTCTTGTCATGCTTGAGGACTATCCTCGGATTACGGTACCAGATGGTGAAATTAGTTCTATTAAGCTTATCTTCATAAAAGAGCAGGCATATTAAACGCTTTAATACTTACGCTCCCACTAGAACTAACACCCCTCCGGTGGTTGCTAAGTGATTCAAGATCCTAAATATGCAAGCCGACTAGTGAGCTTTAATATCACCGCTAGCCGTCAAGTGATCTAGGTAGGCAACACCTTGCCAATCGTATCCAATACGACTCATGTTAGTCGGGTGGCATCACATGCCCCGGCTCCCAACCTACCTCGCCCTGAGCCCCACAACTGTTGTGATGGACTCGTCTAGTTTACCAAGTGCTTCCGCTATAAGAGTCCGACTCAAACCCACCTAATCGGAAAGAATTGGTAGCACCTCAATTTTATGATCCCACTACCAAGAATGTCCGACTTGTGATGGTGCAGCACTGGTGGGGCGACCGACTATACCTACTTTGAGGGATTACAACTATCTACATAGAGGTAAAAGGAGACATAATAATAACACAAATAAAGCAATTATAATGTGAAATGGTATGGCTCTCTTCATGGTGATCTCCATCTTCACAAAGCTTGTAAGTCGACTCGTGCCAACTCTTGTCACATGTCATCTTACTCCATGTAGCCGACTTGTACATCGACTTGCATGTCATTCGGGTTCTCCAAAAAGCTACACTAGCTAGTAAATGAAAAATTACATAGCGAATCCGACACGCAGGTCATTATACAATAAAATGACAACACCTAGGCTCCAGCCGGCTGACAAAAACGTGATAAGCAGATCATGTATGGATTACACACATCACATCTACATAAGCCATACCATTCACAACATCCTGCAAAAACAAGTTATGTATAGAAACGATATCTAATGGCGTTGTGAAACTCGTAATGACATCTAAGGCGCTACGACCGGACGAAGCCGGCGGTTTTCTTAAAATCTACCAAACACAAATCTAATCTCCATTCCGAACATGGATTTCTTCATCGGATAAAACAGTTTGACCCAAATCTGATCCGTATTCCGATTCGACCAAACTCTTTGATTTTCGATCACCGCAATTGGATTTATGTGTCACGGTATAGCCCGATGGCGTAAACCGAGCGGTAGGGGTAAGTTGTTCCACCACCTTAGCAGCATGATCACGGAAAGCAGATCATCCATTAACCCCCGAGTACGATTGATCGAACCAACCTTGTACAAAATCGATCTATCTCATAGAACGACCACCAAAACAACAATTAGATTCAATCTAACGCCAACTACATATCACATATTGTGACGCCCCGGGATCGGGCACTATGCATATTTCGGCATTTCCACCCAAATCCGCATAATAACCGATTCCAGGTTGCCACTTGTGATAACATTACAACAGTCCACGAATATTCCGCAACAACAACAGAAAATATATATACAAGACGACTCAAACGAGTCAAGAATACAACTGATACAATACAAAGATCCAAATGACAGCGGAAGAAACAACATAGTGTCCGACTACGGGCAAGAGACAAATTGGACTAAGAGTCCTGAAGATAACCGATGGCGTCCAATCCCTGCCCAGGCCAAGACGGAGGGATTCCCAAGCTAATGTCGTCAGACTTCAAACCTGTTGACTGCAATGTGGAATATGCAGCCACGAAATGGATTCGTGGGTCAGTACTATTAAGTACTGGCAAGTGAATAAACCATACTCACAAGATACCAGCGTAACCAATCATCACAAGATACAAATACTTTGGGTACAATGGAAGGAAGGGGTTATTGCAAAGAAGCGGCAGCGGGCAGCACTAACAAGCTAAAGAGACGCGCTACAACTTCCGGCTAAAAGAAAGAGATAAGATAGCGCGACAAAACCAACTATAACTACTCACCAAACAATACCCATCCAGTGTTACCCCCTACTAAGGAAGCAACCCAAGGAAACTCACGTTGTTGATTAAGGTGACATTCATTTTTATGGTGGAGGTAATCTATATTACTAGTCGAGTTATTATCATTAGGTGTAAGTTGTCTGAGTACTTGTTAGCCAGCACTTTCACCAAGTTGTCACATAACCGCGGACAACACGGCTTCTCGAGAAGATTTATCCCTGCAGGGTGCGCTACAGTACCCGTACACACTCAAGCTACCAACTAAAACTCAGGTTGGCTCGACACGACCCAAACCGTCTCTACAACCTGTCATAGGAGCCACGGAGCTATAAGGTCCCAGCCACGCAGCCGAATATTCAGCGCAAGTGTGCAAAACTCCCGCAGGACGCAACACCCCGGCAATACAGGCCTCGCCCTATATGCATCATCATCATCATCAACAGTAACCATGGGGGCGCCTCCCATTATGGAAATGAGCAAAAGGAACACCCGAACTAAGTGTGGCTCTTCGGACAAGCTGCAAATCAGGTCTAAGTCGAGGGGGGTCCCATACTACCTCCCGAATGCGGTTAGCGCGCTCATCATGTATCAATGGACAAGACTCTTTTCCTAAGTTCGACACTAGCAGGCTCCAAAACCACGCCGGGATTCCTGCCGGTGCCTTATCATCAAATTATTATTACCCCAAACATTAACATGTTGTTGATTAAATTGAAACCCAACTATCAACTAAACAGGTGATACAACAAAGGACAACAAGACTCGAGCACAAACAACACTAAGAATGCAACTACGACACGAGGGCCAACAAGGTAAACAAGCAACAGTTGATAGGAAGTGGGAGGAAGGCTATATCATGGCTGCAAGGTAAACATATGATAGGATCGAGACACAAGCATCGAAAATACTAGGCTAGCATAAAGACAATGGAAAGAATCGGTAACAAGTGATGAAGGGCAGCCATAGGTAGCAAGTGAGTATACTTGCCTGATATCCAGCAAGTAGAGATACATCCGCAGAACTTGTCGTTGCTCACATCATCTCAACGTCCTATCCGCGAAGAAGCAACGAACTAGAACAAATACCGGATGCAACAATTACTACTACGGCAAAAGATCCAGCATGATTCTATTTTATATGCATGACAAGTTAAAGGGTGCATCAAAATAAACTAAAGGACACAAGGAACAATTTAAATGAGCCCATATGCAATTTGAATTGCATTTGGAAAATCCCATATGCATTAATAGTTGATTAATTGAACTACAAATAAACATTGAGTTAAAGTGGATTAAATGCAACATAATTGATGAAAACAGAAGGTAAACAACATTAGCTTCAATTTGATACCTCATTTGCCAAATTTGGAATTTTAAATATTTAATTATGAATTTTTGCAATTTAAAAGGTTTAATTAAAGCATTGAATTATTGCACCACTTTTAATTAGGAAAAACAGTAAACAAATTGTATTGAAAAGGTTGAAAACATGTAGCAAATGTTTCACTGAACATTTTGAGCTATTAAACATAATTTTTGGATCATTATTGAATTTATTATGCATTTTTCCATAAGCATTTTTATTCTGCCCTTTTTAGTAAACAGAAGGAAACATGTTCAAATTTAATTCAATTGTGACCAAATAAAATACCACTGTGTAGAGTTTGTTAAGAAAAAATTTTAGGGCCCAAGTTTGCTCAATTTGGGTGAACAGAACTCAAGTTATGAATTTCCAAAGTTTCAAATTTTAATAGCCATTTCTGTATTTAATTATTAGTGCAAATTTTATTACAGAAACATGTTGCAACTTTGTTACTAACAGAAAGAGCACAAGATGTTGAATCCATAGAAATTTGAATCATTGAAATTGGAGCATTTTTCAATTTGTTATTGATTTTACAAATAAAGATTTAGTTCTGTTTTTCTGGATTTCGAGAAATAAAAGAAAATAGAGAAAAAAGGGGTGGCTTGCCACGGATGGGATTCGAACTCGGGGCTCCAGGGTGCGGGACAGGACGCGCAGCCACTGGGCTGTTGCTCGGCTTGGTGATTGGATCTGGGCACGACCCAATATGAAGCATACGAACCGCGTTTAACTGACGAAATTGAAATACGCTGGTACTGCACGGGACGGAACAGGCCGGCGGCGGCCGCTGCTGCGGTGCGTGCAGCGCGCGTGCAGCCTGTGCGTGCAGGGGAACGGAAGAAGAAGGGGCTGGGAGGCTCACCGCGGGCGGAGGTGCAGCGGCTCGGTCGAGGCGAGCGACGCGAGCAGGTCGATGCAGAAGCAGACGAACTGAGGACGAACACGAACAGCTGCAGTACGCGTGACGGCGAAAATCGCGACGGTGCGATGCCTGGAGCCTCCTCGGTCCATGCCGTCTTCAGCAAAGGTGGAGGTGGCACTCCCCCGGTTCCATTCCCGCGAAGAGAGGCCCTCGAAGATGACCACAGCTACTACCCCGCCGCCTTCAAACTCCGGCCATTAGAGAGATGCTCCGGTTCAGAGAAAAATTCAGAGGAAGGCAGGTACAGAGGAGGAAGAGGAGAGGGTGGCGGCGCGAGATGGAGAGGAGGGGAGGAGCTAGGGTTTGGGGAGGAGAGGGTGTGGCTTGGGGTAGATAAGGAGGGGAGGGAGGGGGACCATGGCATGGGGGTTCGGTGGTGGAAAGCGACAGGCACGCCTCCTGCGTGCTCGTCCGTACGGAGAAGAAAGGAGGGGCTAGGTGGGCTGGGTTGGCTTTGGGCCAGGTGGGCTGCCTCCCAAACATTTTTTTTCTTTTCTTTCTATTATTATTCCCTTTTTTTTGTAGAAAGAGAAAAGGAGAGGAGGGAAGGGAAAAATAATGGTTGAAAAATCATGAACTCACTTTTATGAATTATACAATTCATATGCCCAAGTGCATTATTCTTTGTTTTTGAAAATTTTAAAATGTGCCAAAGTTTTGACTTTGAATTTGAATTCACAATAAAAGGAATTTTCATTTAACCAAGCAATAAAAATTAATTCCACTTCAATTTTTATTGAAAACCAATTGATGTGTTCTGTTAATGATTTGATGTGAAAACGTTGGAACATGTTTGAATTTTTAAATTGTTTTGAGTTTTCTCTTAAGATTGGTTTGAAACAAATGTGCAATGCATATGATGCATGATGCAATGCAAGGCAAAAACAAAACAACCAAATCTAATTGGGGGGAAATCCCCCGGGTGTTACACATATGTGCAGATCACAGGCCTAAAACCAGAAGCTATCGCTCTAATACCACTACTGGAACGCGTAGAGATAAACAAAAACTTTTCTACGTGGTACTACCAAGAACTAGCCGAGGTAGAAGGCCACGAGGATTACCATTAGACGCGCATGTGCGGATTATCGAAGAAGCACGTCGATGTAGTGTAATCCCACGATCCGATCCAGACGATCCAATCCCACGATCGTCGAAGTGCTGATCGTACAACACCTTTGCCGGTATCCACACGTACGAGGAGGAGCTCTGTCGTGGTGTTGTCACGGCAAGTTTCCTCATGTGAGAACTAGATTGCGAGGCCATTGCTACTGAGCGAAACTTAGAAAGGGTTAAGGAGGAAACGAGAGACGTGAGTTTGCCCAGGTCCGTCCCTCAATTGAGGGTAAAACCTACTCCTTCCTTCTTACTATTGGGGAAGAAGGTCTCGATTACAAAGGGAAATTCCGACTCTCGATGTCTCGACCTACCTTGCTATTGACTTAGAACTTGTCTATCTACGTCCCAGGGTCTCGCCTTATATAGTGGACGAGGCCTCCGGGTTACAGAGGGATCCGGGTCATACTCGCATTGGAGTCCTGGCTTTCGCTGGCTCCCGGTCGTTCCATTCCGGTTCTTGTTGTGACCCGACCACTCCCGTTTGGCCTTGAGTCGCTCTCCAGGCCTTGGGCTTCTGTGTCTCCTATCTTGGGCAATGGGCCGGCTCCTTTGTACCTTTCGAGTTACGCACACGATAACCCGGATCTTCCTCTGCCTAGTGATTATCTTCAAACCCGGCTCTTCTTGATATAAACCGAATCAGATACCTTAAACCGGTTTGTGTAGATTCCGGTTTACAAGGGAGGTTGGTGAGGCTTCCCCTCACCTATTCCCCCAA
>JAPCYS010002774.1:0-35012 GCA_028641055.1 Alopecurus myosuroides | reverse complement strand
AAACGGGGAGGTGCGGCCAGGTGCGGCTTAAGTGCAGCGTCGTCAACCCCAAGTCGTCGCTCCAACTGGGCTCCGTCGCTGCGTCACCCGTCGACGAGGAGGGCGCCGTCGCCACGAGCTAGCTAGCTCATTACCATCCCGCCATCGAGTTCCATCATCCATGCGTTCGTCCTTGTTTGCTTTTCCAAGTGTGATCGCGCATGTATTGCGATGGCTAATAATTAAGCACGCACGTACCGTTTGCTGCCGACTGCCGAGTAATTGTATGCGTATGAATGGAACAATTTTGTGTTCGTGCTGCTACTAACTGTGTCCATCTGATTCATGTCAAAAAAAAAGTGTGTCCATCAGATTTGAACAAGTCTCTTTATACTTTCCCATTTCAAAATTCATGAGGTCTTTATGCATGACCATGAGCGCATCCATATTGCCGCGGAAGTAGGATATGGTGTCCCAAGAACCCATTGCCCCCATAGATACTCACTCTCTCCGTTCCACAATAGATGACTTATATTTATCCAAACATGCATGTATCTAGACATGTTTTAGTCTACATACATGCATGTTTGCACAAAATGAAGTCATCTATTTTGGAACGGAGAGGGTATTAGCGTAATCTTTTATCATTAATACTCTCTCCATATCAAAAAGATGTTTTAGCATTTTCTACAAATACATATTTAGACAAGTTTTAGTGTGTAGTTTTAGTGTGTAGATTCGCTGACAAACACCCGATGATTCGGTTAGACATGATATATGGAAGAATGGTTGGCACAAATTTTGGCTTTAGAACAAAGTTAATAAACATGTCAGGGAACTTCTCTAAGAAATCTATCAAGTGTTACCATGGAAGTGAATGGTGGGATCCTTTGCTGTGATAAACCGTCGACATGAGTATAGACCTCTAAAACTGGTTTCTTCTCTTAGTGAAAATCATTTTTGTCAATCACTTTTTCTCTGTGTGATGTGCCTTTCAACCACTATGAGTCATGCAATATCTCTCTAAAGCAAACAATGGAATAACGCCAACGTGATATTGATTTATGTAACTATGCACCCTTTGCAGACTCATGAGCTTACAACTTTGTTTCGCTCGTACATGAAAGAGTAAAAGTACATGATTTGTTGTTTTCATGAAATAGTATGTTATCTTTTACTTGTATGATGTTTAATCATTGTTATTACTTTGATACTGAAGCATATTGCATATAAACTCTAAATCTCTAAAACTCTAAATCGCACCCATTAAGATTGAAGAATTTGTGTTAGAATACGCGTACTTTTAGGAGTTAGAAATGGAGTATGATTGCTTGAAACTTCATGTGCTCCAAGTGTAACTCTATCCCTCTACCACTATATATACCCCATGAGGGTAATGAAAATACAACAATAAATATTAGGGATCAATACTTTCTACATGTTATCAGTCTCGTGGCACCGATCCTAGGGACTCTCACCACTTCCGCATCAAGCACCGCCCCCTCCCCCCCCCTTCCCCCCACAAAGATCAATCCCCTCTCGATGGTACAAAACGATACTAAATTCACCCCTCTATGGAAACGACAGTGAATAAACAACAGAAACGAGTTATGTACGTGCGAAATGAGACCGCTAGAGGTGGGCCGCCCCCGCAGAGCTCACATGTGAAAGTGCATTTCGTTTTCCCAGTGTTTTGTGTGTTAGTTAACAATACTAAGTACATTATTTATCGAGGTGTTTAGCGTGCAGGTGTTATACTTAACATCGGCATCGATCACCGAAAAGTCGGTGAAGATTGGCCTGAGAGTTTTGGGACAGAACTCAACCGGATTATTCGGACCGGATTATTCATCCTGGACCGGATATTCCGGTTGCTGATAAAGGAGCATAAAAATGGCTAAGGACTGAAAGTTTCGCATACTGGAGTCAACCAGATTATTTGGTCCGGAATATTCACCCCGGACCGGATATTCCGGTTGTTCATGAAGTTGCGCGAAAACTGCTAAGGACTGGAAGTTTTGCTCACAGAAGTGAACCGGATTATTTGGTCCGGATTATTTATCCTCGACCGGATATTCCGGTTGCTGCGAAAAATGGCTAAGGACTAGAAGCTTGGAGCTACTGGAGTCAACCGGATTATTTGTACCGGATATTTCATATCCATACCGGATATTCCGGTTGCAGTTGAAGAAGTGGAAAAATGGCTAAGGACTAGAAGATTTGCGTACTGGCATCTACCGGATTATTTGTCCCGGATTATTCCAGATCAACCGGATAATCCGGTCCAGCTCTGCAGATCTGCGTGGAGCAAGCTGACCGGATATTCCGGTCCAAACTTGGACCGGATATTCCGGTACCTTTTTTCCTGCACAACGACTAGTTGTGAGGAGGGACTATAAATACCCCTCCTCTTCTTCCCCAAGATCTAGTTCTTCCCCTTAGCATTTATGAGCATTTAAGAACTCACCAAATCCCTCATAACTCCCAATCCCTCCACCCAATCTTGAAGATCTTTGGAGGATTGAAGGAGAAGGCCCCGATCTACATCTTCACCGAGCCGTTCTTCATTTCCCCTCTCTAGCTTGAGGGATCTTGCCTAGGGTTTCCTCTTGTGGAGAACCTAGGCATCTTGTTTCTTGTTGGTGATTCAAGAAGAGTTGGGAGCCCCCAATTAAGTTGTGGGTGTGTGCCCCAAGTTGTTTGTAAAGGATTTGATCCCCGCCTCAAAGGGGTTCTATAGTGGAAGGTGACTGGCCTTTGTGGCGAAGTTCATCGGAGAATAGGGTGAAGCCTTAGTGGCGTTGAGTAGGCCTTTGTGGCGAGCTCACACCCCTCCAACGAGACGTACTCCCCTAAAAAGGAGGAACTCGGAAATACATCGTGTCTCCGTGTGCTTCCATCGGTTACCTCGTTCCTCCCTCTCTTTACTTACTTGTACTTGTTGCATTAATTGCTTGTCTTGTCATATAGGTAAATTCACCACTAGTTGCACTATCTAGAGAATTTACCTTCTTGTCAAGCCTAAACTTTGAGAAAAATTAAAATTGGTCGTAGCACCTATTCACCCCCCCTCTAGGTGCCCATACTTTGCTTTCAATTGGTATCAGAGCCTCGGCTCTTCTATCGGGCTTAACCGCCTAAGAGTTTAAGTATGGGAGATGAGTTGGATGACGCTCCGTCCGATGGAAATGTGTCCATGAATGATCTCAATGCTTTGAGAGAATCATTGAGCTCATCCATAGACACTAAATTTGAGGAGTTGCGTCAACTCATGACAACACTCCTCAAAGCCAAAGAACCGGAGGTGGTCGACTCATCCCCTCCGGAAACGGAGGGTGCCAAGAAAGGGGTTGATGGTGAACCACTTAAAACTGCTTCCGCCGAACAATCCGCTAAGAAGGTGCGAGTGGAAAGGAAGGATATCATGCAGTTGAAGGCCAATATTCTCCCGATCCTCCCATCCCTTTTCCTCATATAATTCCTAGAGGAGATCCACCTAAAATTGATGCATATTATTTTCGTGAATGGCAATACTACATGGAGACTCACTTGAACTCTTCTTGTATAGATCTTTGGAGAATCACTCGTGATGGATACAAGCCATATGATCCCAAGAATCTCACAAGAAGAGAGGTTGTAGATTGCCAACTCAATTACACCGCTTTATCCATCCTTCATCAAGCCGTGGGCCCCAATCACATGCCGCATCTTCAACACTTCTCCACCGCCAAAGAAACATGGGATGCACTTGTCATCATGTTTGTTGGGAATGAGAGCATGCAAAGAAATCGCTATGACACCTTGACCAATGAGGCCGAAGGATTTTTCATGCGTGATGGAGAAGATCATGTTGACATGTATCGAAGACTCAAATCTCTTGCCCCGCTTTCTCTAATGCGGGTGCAACACATATTGATGATGCTTGGATCAAGAGGAAGTTCATAATTGCCGTGATGCCCTTTGAGGGCACGGATATGAAGAGCATTCAAGGGAGACATGATTTCTCCACCATGACCTCTACCCAAGTCATGCAAGAATTGAGCTCCTACAAAGTGCAAACCAAGAATGCTCTTGACAACCGTGCTAGGGCTATTGGAATGCATCAAGGAGCTTCCGTTGCTTTGAAGGCCAAGGTGTTGTCAAGAGAAGTTGAGAATGATGAAGATGGTGAAGAAGCATTGCCTCCATTGAAGGAACAAGAATATGATCCCGTTCTAAAGGATCTAATTGCTCTCACCGTGCAAAAGTTTTGGAACAATCCCCCTAAAGGCAAGAAATTTGTTGAGGAGAAGACCAAGTCTCGTTATGGTAATGATGGGGCTCAAAAAGTGAGATCTTGCTTCAATTGCCAAGACAAGTACCATTTCATTGCGGAGTGCCCCTACGAGAATAGAGAGAACCATAGCGGCAAGCTCATCCGCAAGGACAAGTCCAAGGTTGAATACAAGAAACCTCATTTCAAGAAGAAACCTTTCAACAAGAAAACCCCCACCAAGTTTGTGCTCTTGACTCAAGAGGAGTATGATTCCGGGAGTGATGAAGAAGAAGAAACAACAAGTGAAGTGGCCGCTCTAGCTATTGCTTCCACTCCATCTTCGTCATCTCTCTTTGAATCCCCCAATGAAAATCTTCCTCAACGCAATGCCAAGTGCTTCATGGCTAAGGCCACGGAGGTATCATCTTCTCCTAACTCTAAGACCCCTAGTGAACTAGAACATATTGCTAGTCTTAGAGAAGAAGAGGAAAGGGCCTCCTTGGACCTTTTTATGTCTAACATGCAAGGGGAGACCAAGAAGTACTTTGAGCATCTCATGAGGCAATTGGGAGAGGCCCAAGAGGCCCTTGAGAAGAAAGGTGAGGTTGAGAGAAGGGATGCGGATGAAATTGCATCCCTCTCAATGACTCTTGAAGAAGAGCATGATGGTAGAGTTTCTCTAGAGGATGAACTTGAAACTATTGAAACTACTCATAATGAACTTGTCTCTAAAATCATTAAGGAACGTGATCTTGCTATTGCTAAATATAAAAAGGCTAAAAAGGATAAAGTAGAGTTTGGGGTTGGTCATGGTAAACTAACCGAGGAGTTTGAAAAGCTAACCAATGCTCACAAAGCTTTGGAAAGCCAACACTCATCCCTCAAAGAGTTGCATGAACAACTCCAAACTCAACTTACTCAATCTAACCATCCTAGCACTTCTACTTCTTCTTGTGATCATGCAAATATTATTGAGGAAAATGCTAGGTTGAAGGATGAGCTAGCAAGGCTCAAGGGCAAAAGCACTCTAGTCGAAAAGGTGGTGCTCGCCACCCCACAAGTGGTTGCCCCAAGCTCTAATGCGGTCATTTCTAGACCACAATTGAGTGCTCCAAGGAAACAAGTGGGCAAGCAAGGTCTTGGCTATGTAGCCAAGAAAAGGAACAAGAAGAAGAAGAACAAGAAGAAGAACAAACATGGTGCTTCGGGTGGTATTGTCATTAGGGACAACCCTACTCGTAGCACACCCGCACAAGCAAGCAATGGTGCCTCAAGTAGTAGTGTCATGAGGGACAACACTACTCGTAGCACCTCCGCGGGAACTAACAACCCACACCATTTCTTATATGTTGATTATTATGGTGTTGTGCAAGCTAAATATGTTGGTCCAATTGAGGGGTTCATTGACTACACTATATGGGTTCCAAAGACCCTTGTTACTAACATAAAGGGACCCAACTCGGGTCCTAACTCTAGTCAATGATCTCTTGCAGGACTATGCTTCCGGTGGGACTAAATGGATTCTTGATAGTGGATGCACTAATCATATGACCGGAAGCAAAGAACTTGTGACGGAGTTGCGACCAAATGACATCCAAGCAACCGTCACCTATGGGGACTCGTCCAAGTCTAAGGTATCCGGGTTTGGCAAGGTTGTGGTGGCTCCCGATATCACTATCGTGAACGTCATGCTTGTCGAATCCCTTGGTTACAATTTACTTTCCATCCGCTCTCTTAGTAAGATGGGGTTCTCCGTCTTCTTTGATGGTGATATTGTGGTCCTTTTGAGGAGCAAGACTCTTGACGTCGCTCACGTGGGACATGTTGAAAATGAGTTCTATGTGGTAGACTTTTCTAAGTCAACCAACACTCAAGCAATGTGTCTTTTCGGGAAGGCGGACTTGGGATGGTTATGGCATCGCCGCCTATCCCATGTCAACATGAGAACTTTGCAAAGTCTTCACAAAAGTGGCCTTATTGTTGGACTAAAAGAAAATGTTTCCTTTGCAAAGGATCGCGTTTGTAGGTCGTGTGTTGAAGGGAAGATGCATGACATTGTGCACAAGGCCAAGACTATTATTTCATCAAAGAGGATCTTGGAGCTTCTCCATGTTGATCTCTTTGGTGCCGTGCCCGAGGCAAGTCTTGGCGGCAAGAAGTATTGCTTGGTGATTGTCGATGATTATTCAAGATACACTTGGGTTTATTTCTTCAAGTTCAAGAGTGAGACCCAACAAACCATCATCGACTTCTCCAACGAAGTGCAACGTCAACACAATGTGCAAATCATGGCTATTAGGAGTGATAATGGATCGGAGTTCAAGAACTATACATTGAATGGATTTCTTAGTGAAGAAGGCATTCGTCACCAATACTCCGCCACTTACACTCCTCAACAAAATGGTGTTGCCGAAAGGAAGAATCGCACTCTCTTGGATATGGCAAGGACCATGTTGGGAGTACTCTTCTCCCCAATATTTATGGGCCGAGGCCATATCCACCGCATGCCACTCCTCCAACCGCCTCTACATCCGCAAAGGCTTGAGCAAGACCCCATATGAGATCCTCACCGGCAACAAGCCCAACGTATCCTACTTCCGTGTATTCGGTTGTAAGTGCTTTTATTTGATCAAGGGTATTAGGTTGTCGAAATTTCAATCCAAAACTATTGAGGGTATTTTTGTTGGTTACGGTGCCGAATCCCACACTTATAGAGTCTATGGCAAAGCCTCACGGATTGTCATAGAATCTTGTAGTGTGGTTTTCGAGGAAAATGACGGCTCCCAAGTGGCGCAATTTCATGTTTCAAATGTAGATGTTGAAATGCCTCAAGAAGCCATAGGAAGGATGGGTGTGGGATTCTTCCGCCCCATCGAGGGACACCTTATGGCGACTCGAGAAGGACTATGCTCTACCCAAGTGGAGCCCTCCTCTACATTAGAAGATCAAGCCAAGGAGCCAACTACTACACCTAACCAAGAACATTTTCAAGACCCTCCTCTCGTTGATCAAGTAACTCCGCAAGTCGTACCCACTCCTCTCACTAATGCGAGTCAAGATCAAGGCCAAGATCAATCATCCTCTTCATCCTCTTCTCAAATTGAAGCTAGTATTGAAGATATTTTTGATGATGATGTTGATGATCAAGGCCATGTTGGTCAAGATGGGGACCCGAATGATCAAGATGATCAAGTGATTCCTCCTCGCAATAATGAGGAGATCGAAGCCCGTCGCATCAAAAGGATAAGAAGAGCTTTGAAGCAAATTGATGCCCAAGATGACAAGGTCTTGGAGGATGTTCAAACTAGAAGATCCACTAGAAGGCAATTGGCTCATTTTTGTGAGCATCAAGCTCATATCTCTATGGTGGAGCCTAAGAAAGTGTATGAAGCTCTTGAGGACTCCGATTGGGTTGAAGCTATGCATGATGAGCTCAATAACTTTGAGCGCAACAAAGTTTGGAGATTGGTTGAGAAACCCAAGGATTGCCACAATGTTATTGGCACCAAGTGGATTTTCAAGAACAAGCAAGATGAGAATGGCATTGTCATTAGGAACAAGGCTAGATTGGTCGCTCAAGGTTACACCCAAGTTGAAGGCATTGAATTTGATGAAACCTACGCGCCCGTGGCTCGCCTTGAGTCCATCCGTATCCTCCTTGCTTATGCATCCTCACATAATTTCAAATTGCAACAAATGGATGTGAAAAGTGCTTTCTTGAATGGTCCACTAAAAGAGGAGGTATATGTCAAGCAACCTCCGGGGTTCGAGAATCTCAACTTTCCCAACCACGTTTACAAACTTGACAAGGCTCTCTATGGTCTCAAACAAGCACCTCGTGCTTGGTATGAGCACCTTAGGGAGTTGTTAGATGATCGTGGTTTCGAAGTTGGGAAGATTGACCCCACTCTCTTCACCAAGAGAGTAGAGGGAGAGCTTTTCATATGCCAACTCTATGTGGACGATATCATCTTTGGCTCAACTAACCAAGCCTTCAATAATGAGTTCTCTAAGCTTATGACTGACAGGTTCGAGATGTCTATGATGGGTGAGCTTAAATTCTTCCTTGGCTTTGAGATCAAGCAATTGGCTCGTGGGACTTTCATTTCTCAAGCCAAGTATACCCAAGACATGATCAAGAGGTTTAACTTCCAAGATGCTAAGATCAAGACATCTCCTATGCAAGTCAAGTGTCATCTCTCTCGTAATCCAAAAGGGAGTAAGGATGTGGACCAAAAGCTTTATCGTTCTATGATTGGTTCTTTGCTCTATCTTTGTGCATCTAGGCCCGATATCGTTTTGAGTGTAGGTGTGTGTGCAAGGTATCAAGCGGCTCCTAAGGATTGCCATTTAATGGCGGTTCATAGGATATTTCGTTATTTGGTTCATACCTCAAGATTTGGTTTGTGGTACCCAAAGGGGGCACAATTTTCTCTCAATGGATATACGGATTCCGATTGGACGGGTGATCAAGATGATAGGAAGTCAACTTCCGGGGCTTGCCAATTTCTTGGTAGGTCCCTTGTAAGTTGGTCCTCGAAGAAACAAAATTGCATTTCACTCTCCACCGCCGAAGCCGAATATGTTGCCGCCGCAAGTGCATGCACTCAATTGCTATGGATGAGGCAAACTCTCAAGGAATATGGAGTTCATTTGGACAAAGTGCCTCTTCTATGTGACAATGAAAGTGCTATCAAGATTGCATACAATCCGGTGCAACACACAAGGACGAAGCACATTGAGATTCGCCACCACTTCATCCGTGATCACGTGGCGAGAGGAGACATTGCACTAAGTTATGTGCCCACCAAGGACAATCTTGCGGATATTTTCACGAAGCCACTTGATGATGCAAGATTCTTGTTCTTGAGGAATGAGCTAAATGTGATTGATTCAAGGATCTTGACTTGACTATCTTGCACACACCCCTATAGATGAAACGTATTCGAGTTTAGATGTAGGCATGGACATAGGGGGAGTGTTATCCTAATACATTGGATTCTCCCTCCCCCCATTATGCCCAAAGGAAAAATTCATTATGATCTCTCTTTTTCTAATGTTGAATTGTGAGCTTCAATGTCGAGAAGTGGCAATGCACCCAAGATACATCTTCGCGGTTGCATACCATGATCTCTTACATGGTGGCCTAGGCCACCAACCTCTTCATTTCTAAGAGTTGGATCTTAGTTGTTTTTTTACTTGACATTTCATTGCATTTCGTGTTTTTTCCCGTCTAAGTGGTTCTTCCTAGGAAAATCCCACTCAATTGGTATTTTATTTGGTTGTTTCTTGCTCTTGAGAGGGATAAGTACTAGTCTCAGTTTGTTAATCTATCATAAGCATTTCTCTCAAAAAGCCTCTCTTTTCTAAGCACTAGTGTCGTCCGTTGAAAACGAGGAAATTTCGAATCAGGAGGCAGTCGGAATTTCCGGTCCAGTTCTAGACCGGAATATCCGGCTGTACCGGAATATCCGGTTCAAGTATGAACCGGAATATCCGGTTCGGCGCACATCATAAATCCTGGAGCCCGACGGGGAGGGGCAGTTCTTGCCCTTTTCCCATCTGCTCCTCTCCACCAAAACGCCGCCGCCGCGATTCTTGGCCTCCCGGGCCATTTCCTCCGCGGGATCTTGGAGCTTTGGCCCGGATCTCGTTCCCCTCGCGATTTGGAACGATTCTACCCAAGCATTTCTCTCCATGGACTCCGGTAACATTCAAATCTCTTGAATCTTGGTGCTATAACCCTACCTTTCCATGGATTTGCGTTTTTGTTGGCTATGCTTGGTAGAATTCGTTCCGGAGAGGTCCCCTTGCATGCCACAAACAATAGATTAGAATCACTTGAGTACAATCTTTGTGGAAATCTGAGATTTAGATTGATTTGGTGCTGTTCCGCAACCTACCGGAATATCCGGTCCACGACTGAACCGGAATATCCGGGTAACCGGAATATCCGGTTCAGTTTTGAACCGGAATATCCGGCTATGTCCAGTACTGTTTTAGGGCAGCCCCAAATTAATCTTTCCCAGATTTCTACCTCGATTGTTTCCTGGAATCTCCTCTACCGTTTTTATGCATGATTGTATCCGTTGTGTGACACTAGTGTACTCATCTTGTGCTATTCCTCTACTATCTTGTTTCACAGGTGGTGACGGTGAGAGGAGCGTTCCGAAGCACAAGAAGCAAGTTTCTGTCAGAGACAAGAGGAAACCTCGGCTCAACTATAAGACCGACATTCCCGTTCAGGACTTCAATGAGCTCAGAAAGCAGGATGCCTATCTTTCTCCGCGGGTTGCAAATATTGATTCTCGGTTCTGGAATCTGGAGCAGTCCTATATCTATGCTGATATCTATTGTGACTACCGTTTCCTTGCCGTGCTATGCATCCATATGACCATGCCGCTCTCAAGGCCAAGGAGGAATTTGCTGATGCAGCTAGTATTGTTGAGCGTTTGGACTAGTGAAGCTTATGGAGACTCAGTGCAACTACAACACACATCTTGTGATGCAGTTTATGTCCACTCTAGTTCAGCACTCAGGATATTGTGACCCGTCTCAAGTGGATGTCTGAGTCCACAGCATGTGAAGCATCTTTCGAGAGGTTTGCCCGTCGTCTTGGATACTACCGCGATCATCCTCCTCTTGGTCGCCGCGTCCATGAGGTTGATAGGCCAAGGAGGGAAGTGGCCATGGCTGAGCTGTATGCCCCTGGTTTCACCGTTGGGGACTTGAGGGACTTCTTCCACTTTATGATCAGCTGGTTCGCATTTTCAGAGCCTTCCTTGTGCCGAGTGGAGGTAACAATGATGCTCTCACCACTCCTTTATGCAACCTTCTGATTCTGGCTAAGGAGTGCATGGAGGAAGAGGACCCGTCTGTCTCCTATACTGTGGATGTGATGGACATCATCTATCACGAGCTTTACTCTGCTATGATTGGTGGCTACACCATTCCCTATGCTCCCTATATCATGATGCTCATCAAGTATGAGATGAGGAAGGAGTACACAGAGTTACCCATGGCTGAGCACAAGGTCAAGAAGTTGTATGTCAAGAGGAAGATGAAGACTGCTGCTGCTTCTCAGAGTGCTCCATTTGAGGGTGGTTCCTCTATGGGTGGTCCTTCTGACTCTCAGTCTGCACCCAGGGCACCCGTTTCAGATATTAGCACTTTGCGCCACGTCAGGAAGCTCCTGGTTTCAGCGCAACGTGCTCTGCATGAAGGTGGATATTCACAAGGAGCAGTACAAGGCGTATCGCAGGGACACTGCCATGGCTAGCTCACAGCGACAGATTCTCCACCACGTGAGTGGTGGCACTGGTGATGTACCTGCTCCTATTGCTGCTCAGTCCCTTCTGCTTGGTCTGCTGGGGATTTCACTCCTTGGGAGAGCATTGAGGCGGCTCTCCGGTCTACTCAGGATACTGCTTCTGGAGCTCATGATGAGGATGCTGATGAGGAGGAGTCTGATGACGAGCAGGAGTCTGGAGGCGAGTCGGATGCTTAGACCGTGTCTGGGACGTTAGATTAGCTATTTCCCTCCTTTTTGGTGTCTCGATGCCAAAGGGGGAGAAGTAGCTATTAGACTACGGGATTTGCATGGGTTCGGGCACAAGCATTGCTTTTATCCTTCTTTGAGAGCTTGTGTCCATTTTAGTATCTTTGTTTGTCGTGTTCGTGAACTTATGTCGTTTATTATCTCGTTTAAAACTATGTGTGCTATTGTGGGAGACTTTGTTGGTTATCTGGATATTATCATGGTTTATCTATTAGTGGTGTGATGGTTATCTATCGTATATGTTGAGGAGATATCTATGGTTGTGCTTGGTTATTCTTGGATATATCATCTTCGCACAAGGTATATACCTTTCTTTTACACTCAACATATTGGTGATATTGACTCTTTGGCATGTTTGCTACTTGTTGGAAATTTCTCCCTATACATCATTGCATCCATTTGCGTTTGAGGCAAACAAAAGATATGCATAGAGATAGGGGGAGAGATTTCCATCTTGTTTCAAACATGTTTCCTGTCAAGGTTTTATTGCAAATTTAGTATTGTCATCTAACACCAAAAAGGGGGAGATTGAAAGTGCATTTCGTTTTCCCAGTGTTTTGTGTGTTAGTTAACAATACTAAGTACATTATTTATCGAGGTGTTTAGCGTGCAGGTTATACTTAACATCGGCATCGATCACCGAAAAGTCGGTGAAGATTGGCCTGAGAGTTTTGGGACAGAACTCAACCGGATTATTCGGACCGGATTATTCATCCTGGACCGGATATTCCGGTTGCTGATAAAGGAGCACAAAAATGGCTAAGGACTGAGAGTTTCGCATACTGGAGTCAACCGGATTATTTGGTCCGGAATATTCACCCCGGACCGGATATTCCGGTTGTTCATGAAGTTACGCGAAAACTGCTAAGGACTGGAAGTTTTGCTCACAGAAGTGAACCGGATTATTTGGTCCGGATTATTTATCCTGGACCGGATATTCCGGTTGCTGCGAAAAATGGCTAAGGACTAGAAGCTTGGAGCTACTGGAGTCAACCGGATTATTTGTACCGGATATTTCATATCCATACCAGATATTCCGGTTGCAGTTGAAGAAGTGGAAAAATGGCTAAGGACTAGAAGATTTGTGTACTGGCATCTACCGGATTATTTGTACCGGATTATTCCAGGTCAACCGGATAATCCGGTCCAGCTCTGCAGATCTGCGTGGAGCAAGCTGACCGGATATTCCGGTACCTTTTTTCCTGCACAACGACTAGTTGTGAGGAGGGACTATAAATACCCCTCCTCTTCTTCCCCAAGATCTAGTTCTTCCCCTTAGCATTTATGAGCATTTAAGAACTCACCAAATCCCTCATAACTCCCAATCCCTCCACCCAATCTTGAAGATCTTTGGAGGATTGAAGGAGAAGGCCCCGATCTACATCTTCACCGAGCCGTTCTTCATTTCCCCCTCTCTAGCTTGAGGGATCTTGCCTAGGGTTTCCTCTTGTGGAGAACCTAGGCATCTTGTTTCTTGTTGGTGATTCAAGAAGAGCTGGGAGCCCCCAATTAAGTTGTGGGTGTGTGCCCCAAGTTGTTTGTAAAGGATTTGATCCCCGCCTCAAAGGGGTTCTATAGTGGAAGGTGAACTAGGCCTTTGTGGCGAAGTTCATCGGAGAATAGGGTGAAGCCTTAGTGGCGTTGAGTAGGCCTTTGTGGCGAGCTCACACCCCTCCAACGAGACGTACTCCCCTAAAAAGGAGGAACTCGGAAATACATCGGTCTCCGTGTGCTTCCATCGGTTACCTCGTTCCTCCCTCTCTTTACTTACTTGTACTTGTTGCATTAATTGCTTGTCTTGTCATATAGGTAAATTCACCACTAGTTGCACTATCTAGAGAATTTACCTTCTTGTCAAGCCTAAACTTTGAGAAAAATTAAAATTGGTCGTAGCACCTATTCACCCCCCCTCTAGGTGCCCATACTTTGCTTTCAACATGTGCCACAATTATTTTAGAATTCCCGTTACCAATAAATTGCAAACTGAGATTTAGGTCCCTCTGTTGCCTATGAGGGAGCAATCTATGTGTCTTCACCGAGCAAAGCAAAATCAAGAAAGATGTTCCATCTTGAGGAAGTCAAGATCTTCATCATCTAGCTCAAGTGGAATGCTCAAGACAAAGGTATGATCTTGATAGGTTTTCTATTTTACCGGTCTCATAGCATTAGTTAGGAGACCGGGTTATAGGATAGATAACCGTACTAACAAGAGGGGCTCTCATATTAGCAACTTGATCGCATTATTCAAAGAGAGCTCAAACCTTTTCATTCTTGGCATCATCTTTCTTGGTTCTTATTTGTTTTTTTCTCCATGTGTGTTTTTATAGCTTGTAATGTGGTTCAATACAAGATCAAGTTCATCAAACACGGAGTTCGCATGAAAAACTTATTGCGTTTTTGATATTGGAGGTTTTACCGGTTGCTCCTTTATAGATAGGTCAAATATTTCGTTATTAGTTTTACTCTCCCTTGTTAAACTATGTTTTCTTTGCATAATCTTTTATTCTTCGTTGTTGCGATTCCAACGAGTCCAATATCGAAAACGGAGTTCATATGCAAAAGATATGATGTTCATTATTGTCGTTTTATATAAACTAAGAAGCCGAACTGGCCGGCCTCCAGGCCGGGCCCTAGGCCGACCGGTTCGGGTGAGTGTCCGACCTACGCACATAAAGGCCATCCTAGGCCGACTTCCAGGGCGAGACGTGCAGAGAAGCCGGCCTGGCCGGCCTCGAGGCTGGCCCCTAGGCCGAGAGGCGCAGATCTGCCCGACGGGCAGATTTTGGGGGACGTATTTAAGGGGTCTTCTTCCCCATTGGTTCCCTACTTCTCAAGCAACTTTTTCCTACCATTGTTTACCTTGTGGAGCTTGCTTTCTCTCTATTCCTCCATGATTCTTGCCTCCACCTAAAGGAAAAAGAGAGAGGATATCTAGATCGACATTTCCACCAAACCGTCTCTCCCCTTAGCGTGGGGAATCCTTTGAGATCTAGATCTTGGAGATTCATTTCTTGAGTTATTCTTTGTTCTTACTCTCTTCTCCCCCAAAGCATTTGTTGCTTTGGTGGGATTGAGAGTGAATTATTTGTGCACTTCTTTTGTTCTTGCCATTGCATAGGCTTCATCGGTTTGAGTTCTCTACAAGGATTCGTTCGAGTGAAAGGTTGAGAAGCTTGTTACACTTGGGTTCTTGGAGTACCCCTTGAGCTTATCCTCTTGGTTCTTGGAGTGCCCTTGAGCTTATCCTCTTGGGTACTTGGAGTGCTCTAGACAGTTGTTGTTATCTCGGAGTTTTGAAAGCTTTCGGGACCTTGTTGCTATTTCAGAACTTTGGTAGCCCTCGGGATATTGTTGGGAGGCTCCAATTGAGTTGTGGAGATTGCCTCAACCTTGTACGGGATCGGTGACCGCCCTCAAAGGTCCCATAGTAGACGTGACACTCCGCATTGGTGGAGGCACGAGGAGACAAGGTGATCCATTGTGCGCTTGGAGTCATTGTGACTCCACACCTCTCCAACGGAGATTAGCTTCCATTGGGAAGTGAACTTCGGGATAAATCATCGTCTCCACGTGTCTCGATTATTTCTATACTCCATCTCTTTACTTATGCAATTTACTTTGTGATAGCCATCGAGCTTGAACTAACATATATTGCTATCACATAGTTGGTTGAATTGTTTGGCATAAGTTGTTGGTGCACATAGGTGAACCTAGTCCGTTTAGGTTTTGGCTTGATAAATTAAATAGTAGTTTTATTCCGCATTTATTCAAGGTTTAACCGTAATTATTTTAAAACGTCTATTCACCCTCCCCCTCTAGACGACATATGTGTCCTTTCAGGTATGAATCGTGTTTTGTCCTTTCCTCATAGGGTCATTCGTCCTACAAACAACCTTCATATCTGGTAGGAACATCTTAGAGGGGGTAGTGATCCTACATGAAACCATTCATGATATGAAGTTGAAAAAATGGATGGTGTCCTCTTCAAAATTTGTTTTAAAAAGGCAAATGACAAGGTAAAGTGGGCATTTCTACAACAAGCTGTACACATGAAGGGTTTTGATCCAAAATTGTGTGAGTGGGTTATTTGATTTGTCCAAGGAGGTAGGGTAGGTATTTGTTGTAAATAATTATACTGGTCATTATTTTAAGACCTTAAAGGGTCTCCGACAAAGTGATCCTCTATCTTAGATATTGTTTAATATTTGTGAGCATATCCTGCTTGTCCTTATTGCAAGTGCAAAGGGGGATGGTCAAGTGGGTTTTCTTATTCCGCATCTTGTTGAAGGAGGGATCTTAATATTGCAATATGCGGATGATACCATTCATTTTATAGGACATGATTTAGAGAAAGCGACTGATATGAAACTGATTTTGTCGATGTTTGAACAACTATCTGGCCTCAGTGTTGGGAATATGCCCTAGAGACAATCATGTATGATGTAATTCCCAATGTATTCATAAAGTTATTAAGTCGTCCTTGTTTTGAACATCTGATATATGTCATTGAATATGTGATTCGATTGTGGAACTATGTATTCATGTTGTTCATGCTAAATTGTCCTTGGTCATTAAGGTTGTGACTTGGCTAAAGAGTTTAGCAAGTTGGACTGACCCATATTGAGATGCAACGAGTAAGTCGTCATTTGCATATCTCAATCAATGTAATCCTTAGACCCGAGGTTGTCGCACAATCCGAGTTGTGGATCACCGACTTAGGTTATGTCAAACCCTGTTCTGTGACAAGGCAGTTATAAAGGCAGAGTCCAGGTCGAATGAGAAACAAGCTGCGTGATGTGGATAATCAATATGGGACTTTGCCCCTCCGAATGGAGAGATATTCTCTGGGCCCTCTCGAGTGATATGATTCCAGAAGCATGGCCATGCGTGACCCGGTTAAGTGTTAACTGGGTCTATTGACTAAGAGTTAGTCAGAAATCATATATCACGGACCGAGAAGAGTTGAGCTATTAAGGGATGACGATAATTCGCCTATAGTTCGACAAGGTATATCGTGAGGCAAAAAGGGACTAAGATGAAAGTCACATTGGAAGGTATGTCGTCATGACTCAATGGGACTTAGGAGTCGGCACGTTCTGCTAGGAGCCGCTGCCGATTGATCGATTGAGAGTCGGACTCCAATCGTGTCCAAGTCTCCATGAGGCTGCAGGGTCGCACACTTAAGAGCGGGAGCAAGTGTATTGGTCGGGTTGGACCCGAACCGGAAATGGACCGATTTTGTAAGTCGGACTCACAGAGGGAATGGGCCACAAGATTTGTGAAGCCCACTACCACTCGCTATATAAAGAGAGGCGCAGGTTGCCCAGCGGGCACGTTACTCCACTCCCATGCGTTGGGAACCCTAGCCCCACTCAGTCCAGCCGTCACACCGGACCTACAAGTCCACCGTTGGAGCTCCTCCTCGTACGTGTGGATACCGGCAGAGGTGTTGTACGTTCAGTACTTCGACGTTCGCGGGATTGGATCGTCTGGATCGGATCGTGGGACTACACTGCATCGACGTGCTTCATCGATAATACGCAACCGCGCGTCTAGTGGTAATCCTCGTGGCCTTCTACCTCGGCTAGATCTTGGAAGTACCGCGTAGAAAAGTTTTCGTTTATCTCTACGCGTTCCAACAGTGGTATCAGAGCGGTAGCTTCTGGTTTTAGGCCCGAGATCCGCACATATGTGATATGGAGTTAGCATTAGATTGGATCTAAGTGTTGTTTTGGTGGTCGTTCTATGAGATAGAGCGGTTTTGTACAAGGTTGATTGGATCAATCGTACTCGGGTTAATGGATGATTAGGTTTCCGTGATCATACTGCTAAGGTCGTGGAACAAATTACCCCTACCGGTCGGTTTCCGCCATCGGGGTATACAGTGACACATAAATCCAGTTGAGGTGATCGAAGATCATAGAGTTTGATCGAATTGGAATACGGATCAGATTTGGATAAAATCGTTTTATCCGATGAAGAAATCCATGTTCGGTATGCAGATGAGATCTGCATTTTCCAAAATCGTCGGGCGCTGCCCGCACCCGCGAGGGACCGCCGGCTTCGCCCTGTCGTAGCGCCTTAGATGTCGTTACGAGTTTCACAACGCCGATAGATATTGTTTCTATGCATAACTTGTTTTTGCAGGAAGTTGTGAATGGTATGGCTTATGTGCATGTGATGTGTGTAATCCATACATGATCTGCGTATCATGTTTTTGTCAGCCGGCTGGAGCCTAGGTGCTGTCATTTTATTGTATAACGGCATGCGTGTCGGATTCTCTATGTATTTTTTCATTTACTAGCTAGTGTAGCTTGTTGGAGAATCCGGGTGACATGCAAGTCGATGTACAAGTCGGCTACATGGAGTAAGATGGCACGTGACAAGAGTTGACACGAGTCGACTTACAAGCTTTGTGGAGATGGAGATCACCATGAAGAGAGCCATACCATTTCACCTTATAATTTCTTTATTTGTGTTATTGTTATGTCTATTTTTACCTCTATTTAGATAGTTGGTAGATTTTAATCCCTCAAAGAAGGTCTAGTCGGTCGCCCCGCCAGTGCTCCACCATCACAAGTCTGACATTCTTGGTAGTGGGCTCATAAACTTGAGGTGCTACCGATTCTTTCCGATTAGGTGGGTTTGATTCGGACTCTTACAGCGGAAGCACTTGGTAATCTAGACGAGTCCATCACAACGGTTGTGGGGCTCGGGGCTCGGTAGGTTGGGAGCCGGGGCATGTGATGCCAGCCAACTAACAGGAGTCGTATTGGATACGATTGGCAAGGTGTTGCCTACCCAGATCACTTGACGGCTAGCGGTGATGCTAAAGCTCACTAGTCGGCTTGCTTATTTAGGATCTTGAATCACTTAGCAACCATTAGAGGGTGTTGGTTCTAGTGGGAGCATAAGTATTAAAATGTTTAATATGCCTGCTCTTTTATGAATACATATCTTAAGTGTTTTACATATTTTCTATTGTAGATCAATGGCACCTAGCAACCTTTCTCAGTTTTTGATATGGGGTGGCCCGATCTTCTCGATGAACTAACTCTCTCTTTTTGTATTTTCTGATAATTGGATAACTAGTGCTACACTGAGACCTCTCTTAGCTAATCCCCGTTGCCAATGCAACAGCAATCAAGCTCCTTAGATATTCTCAACTACACACTCTTGCACAAATGATCAATGATCACAAGTGGTGTTGTATCCCTTTATTCCCAGATGGAATAACAAGATATCACGCTGCTTTGCAATGGGTAAACTTCAAGATGAATGCTTAACAAGCAATACAATCTAGAGGCTAGGGTTTTGGGGTTTTTGGTTTTAAACTTGTTCTCTCCCTAATCCACACGCAGGTGGCACATATATAGGTGGAGGGATGCGGCCACAAGGGGCCCTTGCGCAAGCAACCCTCCCCTACTAGGACTAGGACTCCTACTAGGACTAGGAGTCCAACTAGGACACACAATAGGGATACAAACCGACCCAAACAAGTGGGATGCGGCCACAATTGGTATACAAACCAAACCTACTACTATTAGGACTCATCATGGCGCATAGATGCTCTTTGTGGGCGCCCTCCTCTTGCTTGTCCATCAATGAGTGCATTTGACCTTGTGGAGGCACTCATCCCCTTGTCAAATTGATGAATAACAATTGTTTTTATTGAATAACAATTGTCATGAATTGTTTCCACCATCTTGCTTGATTGTTTTCAACAATGTGACCTTGTTTTCCACCTCTTGAATATTTGTTTTCACTATGAACTTGTTGGCTTCTATCAACTCATCACTCATGCTTGTGAGAACATAGTCCCTTTCTTCAAGATGCTTGTGAGAACATATGCTTGTGAGAACATAGTCCTTAGGTCCATCCTTATCATCCTCCCTTTCTTCAAGACAAGACGTCCTCGGCTTGTTATTATCTGAAAGTGGAATAAACAAGAAAAACAAAGTGTATGCACCATATATGTATATATAATGGCACTCATTAGTTGTTAGTAAAACACAATATAGTGCATATGTCATATGATCACGAATTTTGTATGAAAACAACACATAAAAGTCATATTCTTTCATCTCATAGCAATCAAAATTGCAAATATAAGTGTAGTTTGATTTATATGTATCCAACCAATAGTGTGGTGAAATAAACATATGTGTAATATCATCTCTATAATCATCTATCCAAGAGAACACATTATGTAATTCGGCCACTTTATCATAAGTAACACACATGTGATGTATCATGAAAATTTTATCCAAATTATAATCACCAATCAAGTAAAATTTGAAACTATTATCATATGTGCTAGAATTATCACAACCAAATTTATCCATAGCACATTGCATATTAATTGGTTCTTTTAGCATGTCATAGTATATAATATTACTAGAAGGTATCATAGCAAGTACTTCTTTATGTGTAATAAAAACCACATTGTGAAATTTCGAATTTATAGGTTTATATGGTTGAAAATTATCACATAATGCACTACTTGTAGTTACCAAACCGAAATCCATACCCTTATCAATACTAACCTCCTCATGTGTAGTAGGTATGATCTCCTCAATATCTTATGAATTTGAAGGTTGTAGCTCCCTTTCTTCAAAAATAACCTTCATATCACAAGCTAGAACTTTTGTATCCGTGGCATAAACCTCTAATGGTTGTGTTATGTCCTTGTGCTCCCTTTCTTCAAGAGCAACCTGTACACAAGAAACAACACTAGGAAAAATATTATTATTAGTTAAAAGGCTTTTTCCACTCGGCCTAGGCTTGTCTTCCTCCATGGATTTGGTGTTTTCACTCCCCTTCTCTTTCACTTCAAACTTTTGTCTTGATTCATGCATGATTTGTTGGGGTGACATAGGCCTCAATATGATATCCTTATTGTTCCAATTCAAGTGGTAGGTGTTTGCTCTCCCATCATGTAGCACTTTTCTATCAAATTGCCATGGTCTTCCAAGTAATAGGTGGCAAACCGACATGGGAACCACATCACACTCAATTGTATCCTTGTATGGTCCAATTTGAAATTCCACTCTCACCATATGACATACCTTCATCTCCTCTTTGTCAGTGATCCATTGAATATAGTATGGATTGGGGTGTGGAATATACTTCAACCTTAGCTTTGCACATAATTCTTTGCTTGCTAGATTTCTACAACTTCCTCCATCTATGATCACCTTGCAAGCCATACTAGGTCCAACAATTGCTTTGGTTTGAAATAAATTGCACCTTTGGCTCTCATCTTTGCTAGGAGCAATAGTCAATGCTTTGGTGCACACAATAGTTGGATAATTTGTAGCAAAAGCATCAATAGGGCCATCATCATCATTATCATCATATGCATCCTCATCATTAGGATCAACATCATCTCCAGTCTCATACTCATCATTAGCATTAAGGAGCATAACTTTCTTGTTGGGGCAATCCTTCTTAAAGTGTCCTTTTCCTCCACATGTATGACATGTCATGTCTCTATTCCTTGTAGGAGGTATAGCACCACTAGAACCCGAAGTAGAAGCAATGGACTTCTTTGAAATTGATGAATTTGGCTCGGGTTTGGGTGTAGAAGGTCCACGGGTAGGAGGTGTAGGAGTTGCAAAATTAGATTGTTGAGAAGAAAAACTTCTCCTTGCACTCACTTGAAGCTCCTCTTGCAATCTCTTTTCGGCCTCCCTTGCTTGATGTAGTAATTCACTCATATTGTTGTAAGGAACATGCCTCACAATGCTTCTCACTTTGAATTGCAATCCACTCAAGAACCTTTGCATTGTTTGTTCAGGAGCCTCTCTAATTCGAGCCCTTTGAATAATCAACTCCATCTCCTTGTAATAGGCATCAACTGTCTTGGTTCCTTGCTTCAATTGTTGCAATTTGTCATAAAGAGTTCTAAGATAATTCTTGGGAACAAATCTTTCTCTTAATAAGTGCTTCATCTCTCTCCATGTGTTCACCTCTTCTTCTTCTTTTTCTTCTCTATCTTTTGTAATGCCATCCCACCACAAAAGAGCATAGCCATCAAAGGAAGAAGATGCAAGGTTCACTTTCCTCTCCTCGGAATACTCATGAAGTCTCCATAATTTCTCAATTTTAAGCTCCCACATTAAGTACTCTTCCACATCTTCAGAGTCACAAGCAAGCTTAGGGATGGAGAATTTTGGTTTTCCCAAGCCATCATTCTCTCTATTATTTTCCAATGGTACTCTTCTTGCTACTTGTCCACGGCCATCAATGTAATTTCCTCTCCCATCATCAATTGGAGCAATGGCTTGTGGTGCTTGTTGAATTTGTTGCAATGTATTTGTAATTGTATTCATTTGTAGAGTCAATGTCCTTATAGCATCCTTGATCTCATTGACAGAATCTTGAGATGCACACTCCCTTATCTTCAAATCAATGACATTCAAATCTTCTCTCAATTGATCATCACTTCTTTCAATATCTTTAGCAATTTTGTTGGACAAATGATCTCTCAATGCCTCATACTCATTCCAATGGACAGTATCCTCGGGTTTCTTCTTTGCCTGCACATCAACATCACTAGAAGAACTCATGATTAATTTGTTAGTAACAAAATAAACAATGGGTTTGTGGTGCCTCTCTCAACTCACTCAAAACCAAGCAAAGAGGTTTCACTTGATGTTCCAAGAGAGAAAAAGATCAACTTACCAACAAGGAGCAATGATCAATGTGCTTTGGTGTGAGAAGAGAATAATCCGAGCTATCAAGTATCACAATGCAAACAGGGTTTTTGGTGGGGCTTGGTTGGGAATCCTAACAACACCAAAATAACAACTCCAATGCACTGCTTAATGTGATAAAAAGTACTAAAGAAAACACACTCACACTTGGAGACAATTGTGGCTTAGCAAATATATCGTAGAGATTTTGCAAGCACTAGAAAGACACTAGCAAATACTCAATGAAACAGGCACAAGATTGCTCAATTTGTCCACAAATCCAATAAAATGCTTCCGCTAGTGTTAGTAGCACGGCCTCTTTTGATTTTTTCTCTCTTTTCAATTTTTTTTTTATACTTTTTGCTTTTTCTCTATTTTTTTGATTTTTTCAATAGCCTTTGAATCAACTAGGAGCAAGTAATTAAATGGAAAACAACTAATGGACAGAAATTTGAGCAGCCTGTAGAGCAATTAAACAGCTAGTCTTTGGGTTATGGAACCTAATATGGCTGTAGAAAGGCTTGTGTCTAAGGCTAAACAAAGTTTCAGGATGACCTAATGATAAACAGGGAAGTGACAAAAGAAAACTAGCAGAACAGCAGCAAAATTCACTCACGGCAGCTAATTTGACCCACGGCAGAAAAAATCTGCGTTTTGGTACCGTACGGCAGCGATTTGGGTCGAAAAACGCTCACGGCGGAGCTCACGGCAGCAGCTGCTAGCGATGGAGTGGAGCGGATGGTGTGTGTTGCGGTGGGTGGGCGCGGTAAGGATTTTTATAGCACTGGTAACGCGAATCCGATACCGAGCGGGAGCGCGTGCGCTAGTGGCGGCAGCGGCGGCAGAGATTTTGCGCGTTTTCGAGCCCACGGCAGCGAATCCGATCTGCGCTAGGAAACCGAGTTCGGCTAGGAATCTGCGGGCACTGGTAAGGCTTTTTCGGCACCGTAACGTGGTTTGGTAACAAGTGAGCAGTGCGGTAGGGTTGGCGGGTGCGGTAGCGGTTTGATGGAGATTTCGAAGATGGTATGGATCGGATTTGAATCCGAGTATGGCTAGAACACCCGTGGCTATTTGGAAGTGGGATTTCGAGATCGAGATCAACTCACACAAGGCAAGCTGTAGGTCTAAAATCTCGAGATGAACACACACGGCAACACTATTTTTGTGAGTTTTTTGATATAGATGATAACAAGATAAAAAGTGGAACCCTAAAAACAGAAAAACAGATACGCAAATCAACAAAAAGCAGCAACTAGATAGATGCAAATTGGTGTTGATCTAGGCTCTGGCAATGATCTAAACAACTATTTTTGTGTGGCTTTTTCTGGATAGGAATAAAAATAACTAAAACTAGGGATAACTTTGCTCACCGAGTAAACCTGAAGAATCTGATACCAAGATGATATGGGGTGGCCCGATCTTCTCGATGAACTAACTCTCTCTTTTTGTATTTTCTGATAATTGGATAACTAGTGCTACACTGAGACCTCTCTTAGCTAATCCCCGTTGCCAATGCAACAGCAATCAAGCTCCTTAGATATTCTCAACTACACACTCTTGCACAAATGATCAATGATCACAAGTGGTGCTGTATCCCTTTATTCCCAGATGGAATAACAAGATATCACGCTGCTTTGCAATGGGTAAACTTCAAGATGAATGCTTAACAAGCAATACAATCTAGAGGCTAGGGTTTTGGGGGTTTTGGTTTTAAACTTGTTCTCCCTAATCCACACGCAGGTGGCACATATATAGGTGGAGGGCGGCCACAAGGGGCCCTTGCGCAAGCAACCCTCCCCTACTAGGACTAGGACTCCTACTAGGACTAGGAGTCCAACTAGGACACACAATAGGGATACAAACCGACCCAAACAAGTGGGATGCGGCCACAATTGGTATACAAACCAAACCTACTACTATTAGGACTCATCATGGCGCATAGATGCTCTTTGTGGGTGCCCTCCTCTTGCTTGTCCATCAATGAGTGCATTTGACCTTGTGGAGGCACTCATCCCCTTGTCAAATTGATGAATAACAATTGTTTTTATTGAATAACAATTGTTATGAATTGTTTCCACCATCTTGCTTGATTGTTTTCAACAATGTGACCTTGTTTTCCACCTCTTGAATATTTGTTTTCACTATGATCTTGTTGGCTTCTATCAAACTCATCACTCATGCTTGTGAGAACATAGTCCCTTTCTTCAAGATGCTTGTGAGAACATATGCTTGTGAGAACATAGTCCTTAGGTCCATCCTTATCAGTTTTCCACTTTTGCGTTGAGGTCAATCCTAGAGAAAGATAAGCTTAATGGAACTAATTTCACCAACTGGTACCGTAATCTGAGGATAGTCCTCAAGCATGACAAGAAAGAACATGTTCTAGAAACTCCACTTCCAGAAGAGCCTGATGATGATGCGACTTTCGCTGTCATGAATGCCTACTATAGAACTAGAGATGTGTCTACGGAAATTAGCTGTCTTATGCTTGCACACATGGAACCGGACTTGCAGCAGCAGTTCGAGAATGTTGAGGCCTACGATATGATCGAAAGCCTCAAAAGTATGTTCCAGGCTCAGGCAAAGACCGAGAGGTATCAAGTCTCTCAAGCGTTGCTGGGTTGTAAGCTTAAAGACGGTGATCCACTGAGTCCACATGTAATCAAGATGACTGGTTACGTGCAGTCTCTGGATCGGCTGGGCTTCCCAATTAACGAAGAGTTCGCTACTGATATAATTCTGAACTCTCTTCCTAGTGCGTATGGTCCGTTCATTTTGAACTACCACATGCATGGTATGGATAAGATCACTGAATTACATGGGATGCTAAAAATGGCAGAGGTTGATCTCAAGAAAGGCGACAGTCAAGTGTTGATGGTGCAGAATAAGGCTAAGTTCAAGAAGAATTCTTGGACTAAGAATAAGAAGGATAAGTCAGGAGGCAACGCCCATGGCACTGTCCAGAGCGCTTCCTCAAAGACTAAGCCATCTCCTACAGCCGGAGCCAATTGATTCTATTGCAAGCAGGATGGCCACTGGAAGAGGAACTGCACCAAGTATTTGGCTGACAGAGCCAAGAGTGGAGGTGTGACTTCCAACTCAGGTACGCTTGTGTGCAATGTTATAGACATTTATCTTGTTGATGCACCTAACAGTTCTTGGGTATATGATACCGGATCAGTTATTCACATATGCAACTCGTTGCAGGGACTGGTAAGAACTAGGAGCGTGGGAAGAGGAGAGGCTGATATTCGGGTCGGCAACAAGGCGAGAGTCACTGCGTTGGAAGTCGGCACGATGCAACTTCATTTACCTTCAGGATTTTTAATGGAGCTGAATAATTGTTATTATGTTCCAGTGCTTAGTCGAAACATTATTTCCGCCTCATGTTTGATGAGACAAGGTTATGAGTCGAATTAAGAATAATGGTTGTTATTTATATTTGAAAGATATGTTTCATGGCTTTGCACCCCGTCAGGACGGGTTATTTATTTTGATTCTTGATAGTGAATCGGTCTATAACATAAATGTGAAAAGGTTGAAACCAAATGATCTGAATATGACTTACTTTTGGCACTGCCGGCTTGGTGATATAAGTTGGAAGCGCATGAAGAAGCTCCATGATGATGTACTTCTAACTTCGTTCGACTTAGAGTCGCTCGAGACATGCGAATCATGCCTACTAGGGAAAATGACCAAGACAACTTTTGCAAGGAGTTGTGAAAGGGCGTCCGACTTGTTGGAACTAATACATAGTGATGTATGTGGTCCAATGAGCACGACAGCCAGAGGTGGTTATGAGTACTTCATTACTTTTACTGATGATTTGAGTAGGTATGGATATATCTATTTAATGAAACACAAGTCGGAAGCCTTTGAGAAATTCAAGGAATTCCAGAGTGAAGTACAAAATAAGCTCGGCAAGAAAATAAAGTTTCTACGGTCGGACCGTTGAGGCGAGTACATGAGCCATGAGTTTGATGACCATCTAAAGAGTTGTGGAATAGTTCCTCAACTCACTCCGTCGGGTACACCACAGAGGAACGGTGTATCGGAACGGAGAAATCAGACCTTGTTGGACATGGTACGATCAATGATGTCGGATAGATCTACCTTTATCATTTTGGGGTTATTGTCTAGAAACTGCAGCGTTCACACTAAACAGAGTACCATCAAAGTCAGTAGAGAAGACACCGCATGAGATGTGGACTGGCAAAAGGCCAAGTTTGTCTTTTCTTAAGATTTGGGGTTGTGAAGCATTTGTCAAGCGACTACAGTCGGACAAGCTCACGCCCAAGTCGGATAAGTGTATTTTCGTGGGGTATCCGAGGGAAACCTTGGGGTCCTACTTCTACAACCGAAGAGGGCAAAGTGCTTCTTGCTCGGAATGGTGTCTTCCTTGAGAAAGAGTTTCTCAATCGGGGAGTCAGTGGGAGCACAGTGCAACTCGAAGAAATTCGAGAGGAACCAGCTAGGGGTGAGTTGGAAAGGACCTTGGAGGCTGAGCCAGTCGTGGTACCTACGCCGGTAACAACACCTGAACCACGGAGATCTGCCAGATTACAAAATGCTCGTGATGTTTTACTATTAGACAGTAACGAGCCGACAACTTATTCGAAAGAGATGATGGGATCTGATTCCGAGTCATGGCTTGGAGCCATGAAATCCGAGTTAAAGTCCATGGATGAAGACCAAGTCTGGAATTTGGTTGATCTTCCTGACGGTGCAAGACGCGTCAAGTGCAAATGGGTCTTTAAGAACAAAACTGATATGGATGGAAATATTTCCGTCTATAAAGCACGACTTGTCGCGAAGGGGTTCCGACAGGTTCAAGGAGTTGACTACGACGAGACCTTCTCGCCCGTAGCGATGCTTAAGTCAGTTCGGATCATGTTAGCCATAGCAGCCTATTTCGACTATAAGATATGGCAGATGGATGTCAAGACGGCTTTCCTTAATGGAAATTTAACTGAGGACGTGTATATGATACAGCCCGAAGGTTTGTCGATCCGGCTAATGCTGACAAGGTATGCAAACTTCAGAAATCCATTTATGGGTTGAAACAAGCATCTCGGAGTTGGAACATTCGCTTTGATGAGGTAGTCAAATCTTTTGGCTTCATCAAGAGCGATCATGATTTTTGTTTATACAAGAAGTTTAGTGGGATCAAAGTAAATTTTCTAATCTTATATGTGGATGACATATTACTGATGGGAAATGATGTCATGATGTTGCAAGAAACCAAAGAATCATTGGAAAGTAGTTTCTCAATGAAGGATTTGGGTAAGGCGACTTACATATTAGGAATCAGGATCTATAGAGATAGATCAAGGCGGCTCATTGGATTGAGTCAGAGTACATATCTGGACAAAGTTTTGAAGAAATTCAAAATGGAAGAGTCTAAGAAGGGGTTCTTACCGATGTCCCATGGTATAAAACTTAGCAAGACTCAGTGTCCTTCGACGACTGATGAGCGAAGTCGGATGAGTGTGATTCCGTATGCTTCGGTAATCGGATCCATCATGTATGCCATGATTTGTACTAGGCCAGATGTTTCCTATGCTCTAAGTGTAACGAGAAGATACCAGGCTGACCCAGGCAAAGCCCACTGGGCAGCGGTTAAAAACATCCTTAAGTACTTGAGAAGGACTAAGGAAATGTACCTAGTTTATGGAGGTGATGAGCAATTCACTGTAAAGAGTTACACGGATGCGAGTTATCTCACCGACTCAGATGATTCTCATTCGCAATCTGGATACGTGTTCGTAATGAACGGAGGGGCTGTGAGCTGGAAGAGTTCCAAGCAAGATACCGTGTCTACATCTACGACAGAGGCTGCGTATATTGTTGCCTCGGAGGCTGCAAAGAAAGCTGTTTGGATCAGGAACCTCCTGATAGATCTTGGTGTGGTTCAGGGCGCGTCCAATCCTTTGGACATATATTGTGACAACAATGGTGCTATCGCACAAGCCAAGGAACCTAGACAACACCAGAAGAACAAACGTATACTCATGCGTTACCACCTCATTCGCCAGTTTGTCGAAAAAGGTGATATCAAGTTATGCAAAATACACACGGATGCGAACATTGCAGATCCGTTGACAAAGGCGCTACCACAGCCAAAGCATGAGGCGCACATGAGAGGTATGGGCATTCGATGCCTAGGCATATGATGTCGAGATGATTGACTCTAGTGCAAGTGGGAGACTGTTGGGAATATGCCCTAGAGGCAATCATGTATGATGTAATTCCCAATGTATTCATAAAGTTATTAAGTCGTCCTTTTGAACATCTGATATGTCATTGAATATGTGATTCGATTGTGGAACTATGTATTCATGTTGTTCATGCTAAATTGTCCTTGGTCATTAAGGTTGTGCTGGACACACACCCTAGACTAATGTGAGTATTGGTTGATGACTCGTTCCACTTGTCATGGGCATGGAGATGCCATTCCAATGTTCACAGACTTGGCTAAAGAGTTTAGCAAGTCGGACTGACCCATATTGAGATGCAACGAGTAAGTCGTCATTTGCATATCTCAATCAATGTAATCCTTAGACCTGAGGTTGTCGCACAATCCGAGTTGTGGATCACCGACTTAGATTCTGTCAAACCCTGTTCTGTGACGAGGCAGTCATAAAGGCAGAGTCCGGGTCGAATGAGAAGCAAACTGCGTGATGTGGATAATCAAGATGGGACTTTGCCCCTCCGAATGGAGAGATATTCTCTGGGCCCTCTCGAGTGATATGATTCCAGAAGCATGGCCATGTGTGACCCGGTTAAGTGTTAACTGGGTCTATTGACTAGAGTTAGTCAGATGAATCATATATCACGGACCGAGAAGAGAGTTGAGCTATTAAGGGATGAAGATAATTCGCCTATAGTTCGACAAGGTATATCGTGAGGCAAAAATGGACTAAGATGAAAGTCACATTGGAAGATTGTAGCGCCCTCACATTTAATAATGTAAGAACTATTGTGTTAAGTGCTAGTCCCTGGATCAATGCTAGCACCACAGAACAAAATGTAATGTATCATTGCAGACTATGCACTTTGTAATAAAGCTATACTTGGCTATTCTGGATCTTTTGTAATAAGTTTTGATACTTCTGCAATGATACATTACATTTTGTTCTGTGGTGCTAGCATTGATCCAGGGACTAGCACTTAACACAGTAGTTCTTACATTATTAAATGTGAGGGCGCTACAAAATGGTATCAGAGCAAAGTGTTGCCTGTAGATTCGAGCCCTTAGGTTTGGAACCTTTTTGGTCAAAATTTATTAACACCTTTGAGTATTTTTGGATCCTAGCGGCATAGTGAGATGAAGCGGCCCGGACCAACATTACATGTCCACGTACATGAGACCGGTTCCCTGATTGGCTTTGCGGGTGCCAGTCTCTCTCACTATAGTGAATATCCAAATTTCAATAAGTTGTTAATGAGCAAATGATCACCATGAAAGAAGACTTAATATTTTCTAAGTACCTTTACTTATCTCGTATCTAGTACCTCCTTACTTTATGCTTCTACGACCTATGTTTTCCCCTACACTTCAAAACTCAATGATGATGGAGCTTCAACTTCAGAACCACCAAGGACTACCAACTCAAAGATGAAGAGCTGCAACATCACCATCACCAAGGACTTCAAGGACCCTAGGATTGACCATTTACTCTACTCTAACATAGCTAGAATAACTCTTCTTCTAGTACTTCTACCTTTGTTCAATCTTCTAATGCCTTATCTCCTGACAGATGACCCCTCAATAAAGAAGAAAGATGACCATGACTCTAGATTGTGAGACTGAATTCCCAAATGCATTGAAGAACCTAATGACAAAATTAGGATTTGGAGGAGCAGCACTCTACAAAGGTTTTCCTTTCATTGAAGATGGCCAAGAGTATTGGTGGGTTCAACTTCACCTATACAGAAGCAAGGAGTATGATCACAAGACACAAGGGAACTACATCTTCACCAACCCACAACAATACACATCATTCTTCGAGTCAGCTAGATGCGCTGCATGGGAGGCAATCACAGAACTTGGAGAAAGACTTACATGGAGACTTTATCACACTCAGAAGGATCTCCAAGAAGCTGAAGAAGAGATCAATGCCCTTGAAAAGGAGTTGAAGATGTATAAGAACATAGAAATCATTGTGAAGAGTTATGATCCATCCCAGTAGTTGACCACCATGGCAGAATGCGTTAGCTAGAGTTTTTGTTTGAGTATTGACCTATCAACTTGTGATATGGCAATAATAGATTGTTTTGGCTTGCAATTAAGTTGTTTCGCTTAAGTTTTTCAAAAACTAAGTCCAAATTTCGAAATTTGGTTAAGGGCTAAAATATTTTAAGTTGTTATTTTCCATTGATTGTTTGTCTTGTTGTATTGTGCATGGGTAGGAAAATTTCTCCTCATAGCTCTATCTATCTTTTCCTCATCTATGCTGAAAACTCACAGATGCCTCCTCGTCGCGACCCCAACAACAACAACAATGAGGACAACAACAACAATGATGCCCTACAGCAGATGCTCACTTCCCAAGCCCAACTTCTGCAGATGATGACTCAGTTTGTAGCAGCAATGAACAACAACAACAACAACAACAACAACAACAATCCCCCACCACCACCCCCAATGGATAGACTTACCAGATTTCTGAGACTTAGGCCTAGCAAGTTCTCATATGCTACTGACCCTATTGAGGCAGACGACTGGCTTCGTTCGATCAACAAGGACTTAGTAACTTGTGAGTGCACTGATGCGGAGAAGGTGAGATTCACCGCACATCTGTTAGAAGGACCTGCTGCAATGTGGTGGGAAACTTACCAAGTGACTCATCCACTGGAAGGCATGACTTGGGATGATTTCAAGGAGGATTCCGCAATGCACATATCTCATCTGGGATAATGAACCTCAAGAAGGAGGAGTTTCGTAATCTGAAGCAGGGAGGTAGAACTTTAAAGGAGTATATGGATGATTTCCATTCTTTATCAAGGTATGCACCAGAGGACATTGACACTGATGCCAAGAGGAAGGAGAAATTTCTCAACGGACTTAAAGGAGAACTGAAGATACCTTTGTCTGTAGCATATGCCCCAAATTATCAAACTCTGTTGGACCAAGCCATTATCTTGGATAACAACATGACAAAGGAGGAAAATAGGAAGAGGAAGTACAGTAATGGGGAAATACCAATCTGGACCCTCATATAAGAGGCACACATCCAATGGAGGACACAATTTCCATAAACATGAGAACCATCACAATGGTGGGAATGGACACACTCATAATGGTCATGATCATGTTGAAGGACTCAAGGAAACCAATGGTAACAACAATGGTCACTCAAATGGCAATGGACACCACAACCACAACCATGAAGTGAAGAGGGATCTTAGTCAAGTGATGTGTTTCAAGTGCAGAAACAAGGGACATTATGCAACTGATTGCCCAGAGCAGAAGACTGCAGAAGCTTCCAAGCCTAACCCATTCAAGAAGGGGCATGTGAATCATATCAACATGGATTTTGTGAATGGTAACCCCTAACTCATTTTATTCCATCACATGTTCCATTATCCAAATTGCCTGGTGGAAGTACAATCTCAAGTATATTCTCTTAAGGGGGTTAGCCTAGATATTGACCGTAGGAAAACCCATCCACACCTATTTGCTAGCCATTCCGAATCTCGGGACGAGATTCATCTTAAGGGGGTTAGTCTGTAACATCCCAAATTTTACAATTGGAATGTTTTGCATTTAGAGCATCTGCATAGCATGACATCATTTCAAAACTTGCATTTGAGTGTTGCATTTTAAACCTCAAAACAAAATCGTGTTTTAAAAAGCTCAAAATCCTGCTATAAGGCGTTTATAAGCTAAAGGATAATTGAATATTTTTTTTTTGCCTAAAATTACTTAATAATAGTCAAATATGATAGAGTTTTAAATTTCAAGATTTTAGAAATTTGTTTGACTCGATTCCGAGTTATATTTCAAAAGTTATTAGCATTTTAGTTTTGGTAAAAAAAAAAAACTGCGAGCTCGCATGGGCCGGCCCAGGAATGCACAGCCCACATACGCAGCCTCGTACGATCGTACGAATCCGGTACAAATCCCGTTTTTCTTGACCTATGCTCATTCAAACTCGCATATCTCTTCATCGGAGAGTCCAAATTCAATTCCGCTTCTTTCTACTTGTTCCCTACTCCAAGGAGCAAATTTCCACCGACCTACCCACCTATAAATACCCAGCCCCGGCCGTGAGGTCGTCCCAAACTCGAAACTCCAATTTCAGATCTGTTTTGTGGTATTTTACTCGCCACGGTCCGTGAGTTGCTCGGTTGACGTTCAAGCCTTCACGAGAGTTTTAGATCTCGTCGATACCAATCCATCCCAAGAAACGTCACCTCTTTTCATCCACCATAGCCGGAGAATTTCGCGATCTACTCTTTCAGATCTGAAGCGGTAATTACTCAATTACTCTTCAACCGTTTGTCCGTTTTCGCTCAAATTTCTACTGTAGCTGCATCTCATTATCTACAACTTTCGTTCTTTGAGTTTTTCGATTTGAGTTACAGATCTGTTTCTATAATTCCGATCTACTTTTGCCACCGGAGTAACTCGAAATTTCAAATCTATACTTCGTTCTTAGTCATCCATAAAGTTGTCGTTGATTGTTTTACTTGCTTTTTAGATCTTTTTAATGTGTTAGGTTTAGATCTACCTTTTTATGAACCTTATTTCGATAAGATCTTGTAGATAGTTAATTAACCCTATTTAATTTGGTTAAGCTGCTTCTTTGCCTCTTGTTGCATTACAAACTTTTTCATGCATCATAACCATGTTATTAACACCAGAGAACATCATTGTTAGTAATTATTGCTAGTTGTGAATTTGGTGCATTAATTTGATCATGGCATAACATGCATACATATTTTTGTATTGTTTCTATGTTATGTTTGTGTTGTATGTTTATGTGTGGCATGTTTTGCTTGTATTAGATTGTGAAGAGGAGCAAGTCTACTCTTGTTGCTGTTATTCTTGTGGTGGTTGTTCATCCCATTGCCAAGGCAAGTGACACATCATCAAATCTCCCATATTTTACTATGCATTATTAGTGTTTTTGAGTAGCATGCATGATAGGAAATTTTACTAAGTTATTATTATGCTGTGCAAAATCCCAAGTAGTGTGTAGCCATCCTTTAGACTTGTTGTTTTGGAGACTTATACTTAGTAGATGCTTAGCCTTGCTACAAATTTGTTTTACTCAATGTTGTGGAAAAATTCTAAGTATAAACTCCCAATGAAACACCTGGGTGGATTTTGGATGTGATTGGATTATGTTGAGTGGCTCCCTAGGGCCATATCAATGGTGTTTATCACCGAAGGAGTACACTTGTGGATGGCCACCCAGGAACAAAGAGATTCCTAAGTCCCTCTAAGTTTAGTAGCTTCCCGTGCAGCCCTTTGACATATGGGCTCTGTCTTGATCAACTAAGTTGTGAGAGTTCAACCCATGCTTGACATGAAGATGTAGCAGAATTATAGGTGGAACGGGTCTTGCTGGTTGGGTTGAATTCTTGCCTCTGAAAGATCTCGTCTCAATTCTCTCCTTTCCTTGATGCACTCCGGGTGTATAGGATGTTTGGGATAATTGAAGACAAAGGGTGAAAGTGCACAACCTCTGCAGAGTTAGAAACTATGATCATAGCCGTGTTCCCGGAAAGGACAATCTTCGAGCAGCTGGACAAGGATGGACAGAAGAATCTCAACACCGTTTTTGAAGAAGTAAAATTTGGCTAAGGAAATTTTAGTTGTGGTGCTCATGGGTGTGTCCTATGGTGCCAATCTTTGAAAAGAAAACTCTTTTTCAAAAGTGTTAGGGAAAAACTTGCTTTCTGCAAAATAGCCTAAACTCCACCAAGCCAGATATGCATGTAGTTTAGACTTGCCATTTTATATCCACCATAGTGTCATTTGCCAGTACATTGTTTGTACTGAATCTCCTTCGGGGGCTGCATATTCCAACGTGCAGGAAATTCTGAGGATGAAGTTTGATTAAGTGCTTGGACTCGGGTCTACACCCACATGTAATGCCTGTGGCGCATGATTGAAGATGGAGGCTCATTGCTATCATATTTCTGCTGTTTAGAACTCTGAGTTTTGCTAGTCTTACAAGACTATGCACTTTGTAATAAAGCTATACTTGGCTATTCTGAATCTTTTGTAATAAGTTTTGATACTTCTGCAATGATACATTACATTTTGTTCTGTGGTGCTAGCATTGATCCAGGGACTAGCACTTAACACAGTAGTTCTTACATTATTAAATGTGAGGGCGCTACAAAGATATGTCGTCATGACTCAATGGGACTTGGGAGTCGGCACGTTCTGCTAGGAGCCACTACCGATTGATCGATTGAGAGTCGGACTCAATTCGTGTCCAAGTCGCCATGAGCCTGTAGGGTCGCACACTTAAGAGCGGGAGCAAGTGTATTGGTCGGGTTG
>JAPCYS010002132.1:0-17779 GCA_028641055.1 Alopecurus myosuroides | reverse complement strand
GGTTTGTAGAACATCAACAAGTTTCCCTTAAGTGGATCACCCAAGGTTTATCGAACTCAGGAGGAAGAGGTCAAAGGTATCCCTCTCAAGCAACCCTGCAATTACGATTCAAGAAGTCTCTTGTGTCCCCAACACACCTAATACAATCGTCAGTTGTATAGGTGCACTAGTTCAGCGAAGAGAGTAAAATACAAGTAATATGGATAATTTTAAGTGATAATAGAAATCTGAAATAAAAATGGCAGGAAGCAACCATGTAGCAGAACTGATTGTAAATGGTGTTTCAATGCTTAGAAACAAGGCCTAGTGATCCTACTTTCACTAGTGGACACTCTCAACAATGATAAAATAATTGAATGCATAAATATCTCTCTTCACTATGCTACCCTGAACCACTCTTCGGTCGAATAACAAACACCAATTCATTGCGTAAGGCTGTAACAACACTCCTCAAAGTCGCATTCCCATGTCTAGTTAACCCCACGCTGTCACTATGAGCACCCTAGAAGGTACTAGACAAACACCAGAATTTCATAGGGTCATCCAACACAAGATATAAATATCATGCTAAACCACACGGTGCACACACTGTCACCTTTACACTGTGATCAAAGTGTCTACGGATATCTCATAACAAAACCACATGAGTAGCATAACAGATGAAGAGTAACATCTACTTATTTAACTAGATTACAAAGCTCACGATCACATAAAGATCACACCATGGGAGAGAGAGATGAAACACATAGCTACCGGTAGAGCCCTCGGGGCCGGGGGAGAACTACTCCCTCCTCATCATGGGAGATAGCAACAACGATGAAGATGGTGGTGGAGTCGATGGAGATGGCTCTGGGGGCACTTCCCTGTCCTGGCAGGGTGCCGAAACAGAGATTTATGTCCCCCAAAACTTGTCGGCGGCGGCGATGGAGCTACGAAACTTTTCGTGGAAAAATGTTGATTGCTTTAGGGTTTATGCATCTAGGGGCATATATAGGCGAAAGGGCGACGACGGTGGGCGCCCGAGGGCCCCACACCACCCCCAGGCCCGGCCAAGGGGCCACCCGCGCCCAGGCACTGTGTGGTGGATCCAGGGGGCCCCTCCGGGTCTCCTTTCGACTTCTTGGACGTGTCGTGAATTCTAAGACTTCTGGCTTTTGAATCTTCCAATTCTGAGAATATTTCCAGAACAACTTTTTTGAAACTAAAAACAACAGAAAACAGGAACTGGCTCTATGGCATCTTGTCAATAGGTTAGTCCCGGGAAATCGATAAAAATGACATAAAGTGTAAGGAGAACATGTAGCATATGGCATCAAAACAACATGGAACATCAGAAATTAAGGATACATTTATGACGTATCAGTGACCACCCTTGTGAAGACTTTGTAAAGTTCTCATGTTGACATGGGATAAGCGGCGATGCCACAACCACCCCTTGTCGGCCTTATCGGATACACATATCGTTTGAGAGTTGGTGGACTCCGAAAAGTCCACTATAGAACTCATTTTCGACATATCCTACGTAAGAAACATCGTGAGACTTGCTCCACGTGATGATCACCTTGTCAGGAGCAAAAAAGACGGAGAAGCCCATCTTCCCTAAAGCACGAACTGAAATAAAACCAAGGGATTCGACAAGCATGATATTTACTAGGGTGATATTTGGATCAACAACCACCTTGTCGAAACCCTTTACCTCAGATTTTGACTTATCTCCATAAGTGACAGTTGCTTGACTTATATTTGGTTTCAAATCCATCATTAGCTCCTTGCTTCCGGTCATAAGACTTGTACACCCACTATCAAGTATCTATTTTGACCCACCGGAAGCATAGTCCTACAAGGAATCATTGACTTGAGCTAGGACCCGAGGAGGGTCTCTCATGTTAGCAACAAGGGTCTTTGGGACCTAAATAGAGTAATAAATTTAACCCTCAATAATACCAACATATTTAGCTTGCACAACACCATAATAATCAACAAATAAGAAATGGTGTGGATTGTTAGTTCCCGCGGAGTTGCTACAAGTAGTGTTGTCCCAAATGACAATACCACTTGCACCAACATTCTTCTTAGATTGTGCGGGCTTGGCCTTGTTCTTGTTCTTCTTCTTCTTGTTCTTTCTCTTGGAAACACAGCCAAGACCTTTCTTGCCATTTTGTGGTCTAGGAGAAACCACTTGTGGCTTGGGATCCACAACCTTCTCAACACTAGGGCCCTTTCCCTTGATTCTTTGATGAGGACATCTCTAGCTCTTCACCTATTGTTACACATGATAATGTTGCTGTCCAAGATAAAGGAGTGAGACTTGGTCCCATGAAAAGATCAAGACCAAACTATTAGAACAACAGGTGAATTCACTCCTACTTGAGTATAATGTTTATAATTGTGAGAACTTTATACTACCTAAATTTATGCATGTATGATCAGGTTTATTAATAACACAAGCATGCTTGGAGGAGAACATCAAGAGGAGCTGGAAAACAAGGATGAGAAGCTGGATAACAAGATCACACTTGGGGAAACCAACATGTACAAGGTGAAAACAAGACAGTAGCTGCTGGAAAACAACATGTACATGGTGGAAAACAAGACACAAGATGGTGAAAACAATAGTACAAGTGTGGAAAACAAGTATTAGCTTGTTATTCCACACCGAGAGAGAGTAAAACAAGAGGAGGGTGCCCCATTGGATATCAATGTGCCACATAGAAGTCCTATTTTCAAATAGGCATGGTTTATATACCATTATGGCCGAACCCCTTAATGTTGGGTCGGTTTGTATCTAGTCTAGTCGGTTTGGTTGAGTCCAAACCCAACTATTGAGTCCAAACCGAGTTGGAGTAGGGGTGCTTGCGCAAGCCTCTTGTGGCCGCACCCATACCCCCTCATATATACCTAGGTTGCGAGTTAGAACTCCTTAGACTATGTTAAAACATAAACCCTAGACCTCTAGATTGAAATCGCTTGTAAGCATTCATCTGGAAGTTATACTGCAAACTTTTTGTGTTACCTGCTGTTCCATTGGGAATAAGACGGTACAGGACCACCTCGTAGTCGGTGGCTACGTTGTGCAAGTGTGTGGAGTTGAGAATATCCTTGGGGTTGCGAACTGTTGCATTGGCATCGGGGATCAGCCGGGAGAGTTTTCAGTGAGACACAAGTTATAAAATTCCAGTGATCTGTGAGAGTTCATCGAGAAGATTGGGCCACCCCTTATCATCTTGGTATCAGATTTACAGGTTGCCTTGGTGAGCTATTATCTATCCCTTAGTTTCGAGTGTTTTTAATCCTATACAAAAAATTGCCCCACAAAAATAGTTTAGATCATAGCCATAGCCGTAGTATCATCTTAGTTTCTATTTCTAGTTGTTGTTTTTGTGTTTGATTTGCATTTCCTTTTTTGTTTTTGAGTCTTTGTTTTAGTTAGGTTTAGGGTTTGTAGTCTTGTTCCGAATCTATACCAAAAAATCGCCTCAAAAGAACAGCTGCGGGTTCCTTTGATCAACTTATTCTAGCCCTACTCGGATTGTATTCGGGAGCTACTAAGTTGGATCTGCGAGTTGTTGCTGCTATGTTTCTTTCTATCAATCGGTTGCAAACCGAGTTCTAGCAACAATCGGTTTCGAGCAAAGCTGTTGCACGCGTGGTTCTAATTCATCGCGGGGTCGAAACCTAGTGCACCTCGGATTCCTACCACGACACAGATCCACGCGTTTTCCTGCCGCAGTACAAATTCCTGCCGTGCACGCTCGTTGCTTCACACCGCGGCACCAAAACTCTGTCGCTGCTGCCGTGAGTTCGCACCACACGTGCGCGCGCACGTCCACCCGCGGCAGAAAAACTCGGTCGCCGCTGCCGCGCTCTACTCGCTCGCTACCGCGTGCACACACCACGACACAGATGGCAGCGAATCGCTGCCGTGCGTGTTTTTCCTGCCGTGACCGTGTGCAAGTTCTACCGCGGCACAAATTTTGCGCGTTTTGCTGCCGCCACGGGACAACTTTGATCTGTTTTTTGCCGCGCGTCCATAGTTGTTGTTAGGTTAGTTTCTTTTTGTTTTTCCTTCTCGTTGTCTTAGGACTTCCATATCTGAGTCTTGTAAACCATAGCCACAGCCTATCTACACCATATTAATAGGAACTTACCCATAAGTATAGCTATTTTGTGCTCTTGAAAGGCTGCTCATAATTTCATCTACCATTGTGTTTCACTTGACTATTGGTTCATATTGCTCCTAGTTGTTATTAAGGCCATTGAAAAAATACAAAAAAATAGACAAAGAGTAAAAGTATAATAAAAAAAGATAAAATAGAAAAAAAAATGAAAAGATGCCAAATTGCTATCATTACTTACTAGTGGAGCTTGCGTTATACCACATTGTGACACTTGGTTCCTTTCATTGAGCAATCTTGTGCCTGTCTATTGTGAGCCTAGCTAGTGACTTTCTACTGCATTGCAAAATCTCATCCATATATTTGCTTTGCAACATTTGTCTCCATTATTGGTGTGTGTTTCCTCGGGTATTTTTATATCATCACAAAACCGCAAATAGGACTTGTTACTTTGGTGATTGTTAGGTATCCGTACCAAGCCCCACTAAATAACCTTCTTTTCTTTTATGAGAGTTAAAACCCGGGTATTCTCTTCTTCATATCAAGCACACTAGTTGCCACTACTTGTTGGTAAGTATTTCTATTCACTTTGGAACGGTAAGGCACCAATTGTCTTGCTAGTTTTGAGTGAGTTGTGAGAGAACACCACATATATATACTTGTTTTCTGTTTTCACTAACCTACTAATGGATCCTTCTAGTGATGATCTTGTGCAGAAAAGAAGGACCATTATGAGGGAGTGAATTGGAGGGAGCATGAGGCATTGCGTGATGTGTTGACACAACAAATTACAGCTAACCACAAAGATTCACAACAATTTGTGACTGATGCTTGTGATCCTATTTATGAAGCAATGCAAGCCATGGATACTAAAGTGGGGGACATCAATAAATTGGCCGAGGCCAACAATGAGCAAGTGACCACTATACAAAATTCTATTACCACATTGACTACTCAACTTGCTGATCTCCAGAATTTAATTGCACAAAGACTGCCTGTTCATGATGATGATAATGCTAGTGTGCATAGTGATGCTAATAATGGAGTTGATGGAGTGGAAAACAATGGAGTCCGTGGTGTTAGAGGAGAGAGGGGCCGAGGACGATTTCAAGGCCAAGCCAATTTTCTTCCAAGGCATGTGCCCCCTAATGCACCTCCTAAAAATAATAGGGATGATGATGCTTTGGGTAAACCAAAATTCTCTATACCACCTTTCAGTTTTGATGGCATGGATGTTGAGGAGTATTTTCTATGGGAGCTCAAGATTGAAAAATTATGGCGTTTGCATGAGTACACTGAGGACAGGAAAATCAAATTATCTTCTTCTGAGTTTGATGGCTATGCTCTTCGTTGGTGGGATAATACTGTGAGAAAAAGGCATGAAGATGGTGAATTACCCCTTATCACTTAGGATGCTATGAAGAGAGTCATGAGGGACAGATTTGTACCACCAAGTTATATTAGAAATCAATATGATCAATTGCAACAATTGAGACAGGGTTCTATGACTGTTGATGCTTATTATCAAGAAATGGAATTGTTCATGCAAAGGACACGTGTGAGAGAGCAATTGGAGCAAACAATGCAACGTTTTCTTTCAGGTTTGAATTACAAGATCAAAGGCATTGTTAGGAATCACCAATATCATGATATGATGAGCTATTACACCATGCTAGGGAGGACGAATCACATATCAATGAGGAGGCCAAAATTTTAGCAAGAACAAGGAGCAGATTTCCATTGAGAACACCTTCTGTGGCTAGTGCACCACCCCCACAATCAGCAATTCGTGGTGTTTCTTCATCCAAGGCCAATCCTAGTGCATCTAATACAAGAAAAAAACCACAACCAGCAGCTAGTACCACGGGTTCCAATGCATCTACAACTAGAAACAGAGATATGTCATGTCACACATGTGGAGGAAAAGGTCGTTTTAAGAGGGATTGCCCTAACACAAAAATTATGATTGTCAATGAGCACAATGAGTATGAGACAGGAGATGATGCTGATCCTAATGATGACGATGATGATGGCTATTTGAGTGATACTCCATGTAGTAGTAAAACCCAAAACAAGCTATACTGTTGCGTGTAGTACTGGCCCCTGGACCGTTCACCAGCACACACAACTAGATAGATATCCAAAGAAGCAAATGTATCTCATATCTAGTGAATAATCCAGAGTACAAAATTCTTTACAAGTTGCATAGCGAAAACTAGCAACAAAAATACAAGTACCAAATAACAAGTAGTAGGGCTCTAATCTTGAATTTGTGCCACAGGCGAACAAACATGTTGAGTGGATTCACGAGACCTACATCGATCATTCTGAATCCGAACAACCTGCACATTGGAATATGCAGCCCCCAAAAGGAGGTCAGATCATTCTGAGCAATGTTGGCAAGTGACACTATGGTGGAACAGTAAATGGCAAGTGCTAGTCTACATGCATATTTGGCTGGTGGAGTTTCTAGGCTATTTTGCATAAAGGCATTTTATCTAACATTTAATAAAAAAATAAATTTGCACATAATTGGACACTTTGGTTGATAGCAAAGTGCTCCTACCCTTTTTGGATTAGCACGTTGAAACACCATCAGGTACTTCTTCAATAACCCATAGTCAAATTGGTAGTAATTAATAAAACCAGATGAACGAGATATGTCATGTTTCCCATCTAGTTGTTGAATTGTCCCTAACCAATGGAACACAACTAAGATCTTAGTTTTAACCCTCGCGAGGTTTGTGCCCTTTACCCGTATTGCCCAATCGACCCCAAACACCATGATACACCATTAGTACCACGGAAGGAAAGAAGATTAAGCCATAACTCATAAGAAGTAGATCCCCAAACCCTCCACGAGCCGGACCATCCTACTACTATTCTACATCTCTAGAAACGTTGGGTTCGAGTCACCACAACCTACAAATTATGTCTAGCCCATACTAATATGAAACAAGGCTGCACACAAGAAACAACTACATACAGAAACTAAACATAATCTCAAGATACTGGGCGGCGGTCCCCACCAAAATTTGTACTCTGATGACATGCCAGCAATCCGCCCAGTGGTTAATTAATTATCATGTTGTTTTTATAAGCAATTAAAATAACGAGTTTCTCCATAACATGATAATAATACCAACCACGAATAACTAAAGCATGGCTAAGCAATCTACAAGTACGATATTTATCTAACATATGGATTGCTAATCTCTACGGGAAACATATGATCACTCCTACTTGGGCGTTAGTGGAGCGATCTAGCATAGCGATACACACAATTCCTACTAATGCATAGATACAATAAAATTCTAATGCAATTCAGAAAATAGTGGGACATGCATGTCAATTGCCTTGACAAAAATTGGAGTCGTTCACGCACTCGTCTTAGTCACAACCGTACCACACACAGTCCTCACACGAACAGCAACCGCAACTCTCGCAGTCTACACGTTGCAAGCATAACATAATAAATAACCAAACCAAGCAAAACAACAATGCAACATATGGATGCATGGTGATTTAATAATGCAGGACAACTAATTTACTTGTTATCTGGTTGCCTAAACAATATATGATGCATGAAAAGTTTTGTAATGCAACAAGAGATAAAAAAACAGGTTAACCAAATTAAATAGGGTTAATTAACAATCTACAATATCTTCTCGAAATAAAGTTTGTAAAAAGGTGTATATAAACCTAACATACTAATAAGATCCTAAAAGCAAATAAAACACTCAACGACACCTTTTTAGATGAATAAGAATAAAGTGTAGATTTGAAATTTCGAGTTACTCCGGTGGTTAAAAGTAGATAGGAATTATATAAAAAGATCCATAGCTTAAATCGAAAAACTCAAAGAAAGAAAGTTGTAGATAATGATGAGAGGAAACTACAATAGTAATTTGAGCAAAAACGAACAAACGGTTGAAGAGTAATTGAACTTTTGCCGCTTCAGATTTGAGAGAGTAGATCGCAAAATTCTCCGTCTGTGGTGAATGAAAAGAGCTGAGGTTTCTTGGATCGATCGGTAACGACGATATCTAAAATTCTCGCGAAGACTTGAACGTCAACCGAGCAACTCATGGACCGTGGCGAGCAAAATACTCAGAAATAGATCTGAAATCAAACTTTCGACTTTGGGGCGATGTCACGGCCAGGACTGGGCTATTTATGGGTGGGGTGGTCGGTGGAAAGTTGCTCCTTGGAGTAAGGAATAAGCCAAAAGAAACAGATTTGAATTTGGACTCTTAAATTAAGAGATATGGAAGTTTATATGAGAGGATATCATGAAAACGGGATTTTGTACTTGGTAATGGTCACGGTCAGGCTTCGTGCGTGGTACGCGCGCTTGCTGGGCCGGCCCATGCACATGGTGCGAGCTGGCTGAGTTTTTTTTTTCTATCTTTTCGTAAAACTTATATAACTTTTGAAATATAACTTGGAATTGAGTCAAACAAATTTCTAAAATTTTGAAATTTGAAACTCTATCATATTTGAGGATTAGGGAGTGATTTTGGGTAAAATAAAATATCCAAATACCCTTTGGCTTATAAACGCCTTATAGGAGGATTTTGGTCTTTTTAAAACATGATTTTTTTGGGTTTAAAATGCAACACTCAAATGCAAGTTTTGAAATGATGCCATGCTATGCATATGCTCTAAATGTAAAACATTCCAAATGTAAATTTTGGGATGATACAGACTAACCCCCTTAAGATGAATCTCGTCCCGAGATTCGAAATGGCTAGCAAATAGGTGTTGGTGGTTTTCTAAATTTGTAGGCTAACCCCCTTAAGAGAAATATACTTGGTACCACTAGAGGCATGTGCAGATAAATATATCACGATCTTCACTCCTTGTGTTGTCAACTGTGTTGTGCATCCTTCACCAATATGGAGCATCTCCGCCTATAGGTTGTGTGGCATAACGCTCCATCACACTAGTGTCAAGGTTGGCGTCCTCCAGTGTTTCTTCTATATTTTGAATCCACGTCGTTGTCTCCAATGAGTTTCTCGTATTTCTTCTTGGCTAGGTTCTAGGTCATAGGTTGAGTAAACTGAGTCAGAGCATCTAATAGTTGCTACATTGGAAGTGGCATCTCGGGGTGGTTGGTGTAGAGAGTATTATGGAAAGACATCTAGTAGGTTTAGAATATATGAGTTTAGATAGATAGAACTAAAGAAAATAGGTACCCATACTAGTATGAACAAAGAAATACTTAACAAACATCAAACAAGCAACCAATCAATTTTAGAACACCTTTAAAAATATGGTATAATATCTTACGAAAACACTAGTAAAGTTTTTGAAACAAAACATTTGAAAATACTCGGACTATCATTGCCATATAATAATATGGCCAATACCTAACGCGCTCCCGAAAACTAGGAAGACTATGGGGTGGGCAACCTAGTGTCTTCAGATAGCTCCAAAAGTATGCATCGTGTTTCATTCTTGTTGTAAGCCTTGTTCTCTATCTTGAAGTGAACCCCCTTTATGTTGAATGGAAACTTCTTCTCTATGGGAATCTCCACTATGATTTGATAAAGAAGAGATGGAAGTAGGAGATAAAGATGAGAAGATTACAAGAATAGAGTCAAAGCAAGAATGTATAAAGGATTTGGAAAAATAAGTTTTTACCCTATGGCTTTTCCTGATCCATTTTCTAAGATCTCGTTCCTACAGTCAACACATTGCTCTGATACCATCTGTAGTAGTACAGCCCAACACAAGCTATACTGTTGTGTGTAGTACTAGACCATGGACCGTTCACCAGCACACACAACTAGATAGATACCCAAAGAAGCAAATGTATCTCATATCTAGTGAATAATCCAGAGTACAAATTCTTTACAAGCTGCATAGCGGAAGCTAGCACAAAAATACAAGTACCAAATAACAAGTAGTAGGGATCCAATCTTCAATTTGTGCCACAGGCGAACAAACATGTTGAGTGGATTCACGAGACCTGCGTCGATAATTCTGAATCCGAACAACCTGCACGTTGGAACATGAAGCCCCCGAAAGGAGGTCAGGTCATTCTGAGCAATGTTGGCAAGTGACACTATGGTGGTATAGTAAATGGCAAGTACTAGTCTACATGCATATTTGGCTGGTGGAGTTTCTAGGCTATTTTGCATAAAGGCATTTGACCTAACATTTAATAAAAAATAAATTTGCACATAATTGGACACTTTGGTTGATTGCAAAGTGCTCCTACCCTTTTTGGATTAGCACGTTGAAACACCATCAGGTATTTCTCTAATAACCCATAGTCATATTAGTAGTAATTAATAAAACAAGATGAACGAGATATGCCATGTTTCCCATCTAGTTGTTGAATTGTCCCTAACCAATGGAACACGGCTAAGATCTTAGTTTTAACCCTCGCGAGGTTTGTGCCCTTTACCCGTATTGCCCAATCGACCCCAAACACCATGATACACCATTAGTACCACGAAAGGAAAGAAGATTAAGCCATAACTCATAAGAAGTAGATCCCCAAACCCTCCACGAGCCGGACCATCCTACTACTATTCTACATCTCTGGACATGTTGGGTTCGAGTCACCACAAGTTACAAATTATTTCTAGCCCATACTAATATGAAATATGGCTGCACACAAGAAACAACCACATACAGAAACTAAACATAATCTCAAGATACTGGGCGGCGGTCCCCACCAAAATTTGTACTCTGATGACATGCTTGGAATCCGCCCAGTGGTTAATTAATTATCATGTTGTTTTTATAAGCAATTAAAATAACGAGTTTCTCCATAACATGATAATAATGCCAACCACGAATAACTAAAGCATGGCTAAGCAATGTACAAGTACGATGTTTGTCTAACATATGGATTGCTAATCTCTACGGGAAACATATGATCTCTCCTACTTGGGCGTTAGTGGAGCGATCTAGCATAGCGATACACACAATTCCAACTAATGCATAGCTACAATAAAATTCTAATGCAATTCGGAGAATAGTGGGACATGCATGTCACTTGCCTTGACAGAAATTGGAGTCGTTCACCCACTTGTCTTAGTCACTAACGTAACACACGCAGTCCTCACACGAACAACAACCGCAACTCTCGGAATCTACACGTTGCAAGCATAACATAATAAATAACCAAACCAAGCAAAACAACAATGCAACATATGGATGCATGGTGATTTAGTAATGCAGGACAACTAATTTACTTGTTATCTGGTTGCCTAAACAATATATGATGCATGAAAAGGTTTGTAATGCAACAAGAGATAAAAAGCAGCTTAACCAAATTAAATAGGGTTAATTAACAATCTACAAGATCTTCTCGAAATAAAGTTTGTAAAAAGGTGTATCTAAACCTAACATACTAATAAGATCCTAAAAGCAAATAAAACACTCAACGACAACTTTTTAGATGAATAAGAACAAAGTGTAGATTTGAAATTTCGAGTTACTACGGTGGTTAAAAGTAGATCGAAATTATATAAAAAGATCCGTAGCTTAAATTGAAAAACTCAAAGAAAGAAAGTTGTAGATAATGATGAGAGGAAACTACAGTAGTAATTTGAGCAAAAACGGACAAACGGTTGAAGAGTAATTGAACTTTTGCCGCTTGAGATCTGAGAGAGTAGATCGCAAAATTCTCCTGCTGTGGTGAATGAAAAGAGGTGAGGTTTCTTGGATGGATCGGTAACGACGATATCTAAAATTCTCGCGAAGACTTGAACGTCAACCGAGAAACCCACGGACCATGGCGAGCAAAATACTCAGAAATAGATCTGATATCAAACTTTCGACTTTGGGGTGACCTCACGGCCAGGGCTGGGATATTTATGGGTGGGGAGTCCAGTGGAAAGTTGCTCCTTGGAGTAAAGAACAAGTCAAAAGAAACAGATTCGAATTTTGACTCTCAGATTGAGAGATATGGAAGTTTGAATGGGATGATATCATGAAAACGGGATTTTGTACTTGTTAACGGTCACGGTCAGGCTTCGTGCGTGGTACGGGCGCTTGCTGGGCCGGCCCATGCACATGGTGCGAGCTGGCTGAGTTTTCTTTTCTTTTTTTTCTATCTTTTTGTAAAACTTACATAACTTTTGAAATATAACTCGGAATTGAGTCAAACAAATTTCTAAATTTTTGAAATTTGAAATTCTATCAAATTTGAGGATTAGGGAGTGATTTTGGGTAAAATCAAATATCCAAATACCCTTTGGCTTATAAACGCCTTATAGGAGGATTTTGGGCTTTTTAAAACATGATTTTGTTTTGGTTTTAAAATGCAACACTCAAATGCAAGTTTTGAAATGATGCCATGTTATGATATGCTCTAAATGCAATACATTCCAAATGTAAATTTTGGGATGTTACACTCCATTGGATGCTTATGCTACTTCTATGCCCTATTGTGCACACATAAATTTGAGTGTGATTCCAAGTCTTGAAACACAAAGGTGCAATTTGTTTCAAACCAAAGCTATTATTGGTCCTAATATGGCTTGCAAGGTTATTATTAATGGAGGGAGTTGCATGAATTTAGCTAGCAAAAATTTATGTGCAAAGCTAAATCTGAAATATTTACCACACCCTAGTCCTTATTATATTCAGTGGTTGAGTAGCAGGGAGATGAAAGTGAACCATGGTGCGTGTGGAATTTTAGATTGTTCCTTATAAGTATTCTATTGAGTTTGATGTGGTTCCTATGACTGTTTGCCACTTATTGTTGGGAAGACCATGGCAATTCGACAGGAGTGTGAAGCATGAAGGGAGAGCAAATACATATGAGTTGAATCACCATGGGAGAACTATTATCTTGAGGCCTATGACACCACAACAAATTGTAAATGAGTCCCGTTCCAAAATAAAAGTGAATATTTAAAAAGAGAGTGAGAGGGATGAGGGAAAACAAAATACACAAGCTGTGGGTAGTAGTAGTCAAAACAATCTGAGTGGTAAAAATAAAAAGAGATAGAATCTATTATGCAGGTTAGCCACTAAGGAGAACTTGAGGGAGTTTCGAGAGGATCCTACATTAGTTCCTATTGTGCTTATTCACAAGGGAGAGATCTTGGTTTCTAATGACATGACCCCTATTTCTCTTGGTGTTTCTCATGTTTTGTAGGAATTTGGTGATGTTTTTCCAGAAGAAATTCCCTCGGGGCTGCCACCATTGAGAGGGATAGAGCACCAAATTGATTTAATTCCTGGATCATCTTTGCCAAACCGAGCACCTTATAGAACAAACCCTCAAGAAACAAAGGAGATACAGAAACAAGTGAACGAGCTATTAGACAAAGGGTATATTCGAATAAGTCTTTCTCCTTGTGTTGTTTCTGTTATTTTAGTCCCTAAGAAAGATGGTACTTGGCGCATGTGTGTAGATTGTAGAGCAATTAACAACATCACCATTCGTTATCGTCATCCTATACCTCGTTTGGAAGACATGTTAGATGAATTAAGTGGTGCTGATGTTTTCTCTCAAATTGATTTGCGTAGTGGGTATCATAAAATTAGGATGAAAGAGGGAGATGAATGGAAAACTACATTTAAAACAAAATTTGGTTTATATGAATGGTTAGTGATGCCTTTTGGTTTAACTAATGCACCTAGTACTTTCATGAGATTAATGAACCATGTTTTGAGAGAGTTTATTGGCAGATTTGTGGTAGTTTATTTTGATGATATTCTCATATATAGCCACAATGAACATGAACATATTGATCATATTAGACAAGTATTGAATGTGCTAAGAGAAAATAAATTGTATGGTAATCTTGAGAAGTGCACTTTTTGCAAGGATAAGGTCATATTTCTGGGATATGTAGTGTCTAAACATGGAATTGAGGTAGATACATAAAAATAGAAGCAATCCAAAACTGGCCTACCCCTACTAATGTAAGTCAAGTAAGAAGTTTCAATGGGCTAGCTGGGTTTTATAGAAGATCTGTGAAGGATTTTAGTACCATTGCATCACCATCGAATGATTTAACTAAAAAGGGAGTAGATTTCGAGTGGGGAGATATTGCTTTTGATACACTGAAAAATAAACTGATTTCAGCACCATTGTTAATGCTTCCTAATTTTGATAAACAATTTGAAATTGAATGTGATGCTAGTGGCATAGGTATTGAAGGTGTTTTGATGCAAGAGAAGAAACCTATTGCTTACTTTTCTGAAAAATTGCATGGTGCTCAATTGAATTATTCAGTCTATGACAAAGAATTATATGCCCTTGTGAGAGTTTTAGAAGTGTTGAAACATTATTTGTGGCCAAAAGAATTCATTATACATTCTGATCATAAAGCTTTAAAATTCTTAAAGAGCCAATCTAATTTGAATAAAAGACATGCTAAATGGGTTGAATTTATTGAGTCTTTTCCATACATCATTAAACACAAAAAGGGATTGGATAATGTAGTTGCTAATGCTTTGTCAAGGAAAAATATGTTACTCACTAAATTAGAAGTACAAGTTTCGGGTTTGGAGGGTATCAAAGAGTTATATGCTGAGGAAAGTGAATTTTCTATGCCATTTGCTAAATGTACTAATGTTAAGGCATGGGTTAAATTTCACATACATGATGGGTTCTTATTTCGAGCTAACACATTGTGTATACCCGAGTGTTCTTTGTGTTTGTTCTTATTGCAGGAATCCCATAGTAGAGGATTAATGGGACACTTTGGACGTGAGAAAACATTGCTTATGTTAGCAGATAATTTTTATTGGACACACATGAGGCGTGATGTGTATAGGTTTGTGCAACGTTGAATCACTTGGAACAAGGCTAAATCAAAATTGAAGCCTCATGGTTTATATACTCCTCTTCCTGCACCTACCACACCTTGGGAAGATATTAGTATGGATTTTGTGTTAGGATTGCCAAGGACTAAAAGAGGACACCATTCTATATTTGTGGTAGTGGATATGTTTTCTAAAATGTCACATTTTATTGCATGCCACAAGAGAGACGATGCATCGTATATTGCTAATATGTTTTTCAGGGACATAGTGAGATTACATGGAGTACCCAAGACTATTTTGTTTCTGATCGTGATGTGAAGTTTATGAGCTATTTCTGGAAGACACTATGGGGGAATCCGGGGACAAAGTTGTTGTTTTGTATTACTTGTCACCCCAAAACTGATGGACAAACAAAGGTGGTGAATTGCACATTATGTACATTGTTGCGATCCATGATCAAGAAAAATCTGCGGGAGTGGGAAGAGTGCTTGCCTCATGTTGAGTTTGCTTATAATAGGGTTGTGCACTCCACCACTCAGCTATGCCCGTTTGAGGTGGTGTATGGTTTCAAACCAATAACACCACTTGATTTGCTACCACTTCCTATACAAGAGAGAGTCAACATGGAGGCATCAAAGAGAGCTGATTTTGTGAGAAAGATACATGAGAAAACAAAAGAAGCTACAGAGAAGAGAGGAAAACATGTGGCTGAAAGAGTGAACAAGAAGAGGAAGGAGGTGATATTTCGGCCATGAGACATGGTGTGGGTTCATTTTTGCAAGGATAGGTTCGCCACATTGCACAAATCAAAATAAATGCCTAGAGGCGTTGGTCCATATAGAGTGATTTCGAGGATCAATGATAATGCCTACAAGATAGACCTCCCAATTTATGAGTTTGGTGTGACTAATTCTTTTAATGTGGCTGATTTGACATCATACTATGGAGATGACCTTGATGCATCGAGGTCGACGCCTTTTCAAGAGGGGGAGGATGATGAGGACATATCTAGCTCTTCACCTATTGTTACACATGATAATGTTGTTGTCCAAGATAATGGAGTGAGACTTGGTCCCATGACAAGATCAAGGACCAAACTATGAGAACAACAGGTGAATTCACTCCTACTTGTGGAATATTTATAATTGTGAGAACTTTATACTACCTAATTCTATGCATCTATGTATGATTAGGTTTATTAATAACACAAGCATGCTTTGAGGAGAACATCAAGAGGAGATGGAAAACAAGGATGAGAAGCTGGAAAACAAGATCACACTTGGGGAAAACAACATGTACAAGGTGAAAGCAAGACATGAGCTGCTGGAAAACAACATGTACATGGTGGAAAACAAGACACAATATGGTGAAAACAATAGTACAAGTGTGGAAAACAACTATTAGCTTGTTATTCCACACTGAGAGAGAGTAAAACAAGAGGAGGGCGCCCCATTGGATATCAATGTGCCACATAGAAGTCCTATTTTCGAATAGGCATGGTTTGTATACCATTACGGCCGAACCCCTTAATGTTGGGTCGGTTTGTATCTAGTCTAGTCGGTTTGGTTGAGTCCAAACCGAGTTGGAGTAGGGGTGCTTGCACAAGCCTGTTGTGGCCGCGCCCATACCCCCTCATATATACCTAGGTTGCGAGTTAGAACTCCTTAGACTACGTTAAAACATAAACCCTAGACCTCTAGATTGAAATCGCTTCTAAGCATTCATCTGGAAGTTATATTGCAAACTTTTCGTGTTACCTGCTATTCCATTGGGAATAAGACGGTACATGACCACCTCGTAGTCGGTGGCTACGTTGTGCAAGTGTGTGGAGTTGAGAATATCCTTGGGGTTGCAAACTGCTGCATTGGCATTAGGGATCAACCATGAGAGTTTTCAGTGAGACACAAGTTATCAAATTCGAGTGATCTATGAGATTTCATCGAGAAGATTGGGCCACCCCTTATCATTCTAGCTAGCTCTTCCTTCAACCTAGCATTCTTCTAGATAATATTTGCATGATCACAAGAAGAAGTTTATGTACTAGGCACATTGAATTGATCAACCTGAGCTTGAAGTTTTTCACGAGACTTGTTGAGCGTAGAGAGTTCACTCTTCAAAGCCCTGTGAGCCTCTATGAGCTTCTCTAGCTCCTTGGTTGTTTTTTCATGACCAACACCAGACTCAACTTTCTTCGTTTTAGTTCTCTTACATTTATAAATTGCATGGTCACGTTCTTTAGTGATCTTATAAATTAACTCATTATGTGACTCTCAATAGATTCAAGTTTCTCCTCAAGAGATACTCGAAGCTCATGTTCCTCCTCAAGTGCATTTGAAAGGGAACCCTTTTCAAAGCAATCTTTCCTCTCGGTTTCACATTTCTTCTCAAGAGCCTCTTGGTCCTCTCCCAATTGACTCATGAGAAGAGTGAAGTACTGTTGGAACGCGTAGAGATAAACAGAAACTTTTCCTACGCGGTACTTCCAAGATCTAGCCGAGGTAGAAGGCCACGATGATTACCACTAGACGCGCGGTTATGGATTATCGATGAAGCGCGTCGGGGCAGTGCAGTCACACGATCCAATCCGGCCGATCCAATCCCGCGAACCGAAGTGCTGAACGTACATCACCTCTGCCAGTATCCACATGTACGAGGAGGAGCTCCGACGGCGGACTGCTAGGTCCGGTGCGACGCTGGACTAAGTGGGGCTAGGGTTCCCAACGCTGGGAGTGTGGACTAACGTGTGCTGGGCAACCTGCGCCTCTCTTTATATAGCGAATGCTATTGGGCTTCACAAACACTTGTGGACCATTCCCTTTGTGAGTCCGACTCACAAACTCAGTCCATTTTTGGTTCGGGTCCAACCCGACCAATACTTGCTCCCGATCTTAAGTGTGCGACCTTGCAGGCTCATGGCGACT